>VWZS01010226.1:810289-949122 GCA_013397075.1 Rhabdornis inornatus | reverse complement strand
AAAAAAAAAAAAATCCCACAACTTTACATTTAAATGTTAAATATATCATTGTACGTGAAATACCAGAGGTATTTATAGGTAATACCCCTTAAAAAATCCATCTTTTCTTTGTGGTCCTGAGAGTGTCCATTGCAGGTGTCTGGGTTGCTCTTGGATCTTCACAAATGGCATATTTGAGGCTGAACATCCTCAGGACACGGAGCTCACACAGAACTGTCCTTCCCCATCAGCATCCTGGCTGCCCTCTCTGACCTCTCCCAAGGCAAATGGAACACTTTTGTTGCCATCTCCATATCCCAGTTTGCTGGAGGAGGATCTGCCAATGCTTAGATATCCATCACATATCCAGCCAATGCCATGTTTGATATTTATCAAGCAGAACATCTTGACAAATGGATGGGTAAGGGAAACACATTCTAATTGCTAGAGAGGCACTCCAGAGAGTCAAAACATTCCCACAAGAAGACATAATGGGTCACAAGAATTACTGAGAACTCTTGAGAGGTTTTTTCTGTAATACTGGTGCTTCATTCTTCTTAAATAATTGCTGTCTCTGTAAGGACATATTTACAAGGTGTCTGGTTCTACAGATCTGCTTGCACAAAATTTACATTTCTGCCACTTCACTCAGAAGGCAGATTGTAAAATTAACTAAGAATAACACAGAAGCTGCTGAACCCTATCCTACTTTAACTAACTGGCTTCTAGTATGATATTAGCTATTTCAAATGAGCTCAGCTATACAATGTACACTATCAGGGACCCTATTCACATCAGAAGTCACTGAACCTGCTAATTGAGAGTGTTGGTCTTTTGGGTTGTTTATTTGTATTTTTGTTTGTTTGTATTTTTGTTTGTTTGTTGTGTTTGTTTTTTTCTTTTTTCCTCTTTTTTTTTATTTGTCATGTGGTGTTGAATGCTAACAACCAGGGTCTTGATATGTTGGAATAGGTATTTCAGAGCCTACATCCTAAATTATCACCCCTGACATTCTTAATTCTGCACATCCAGCAAATTGAGAATAATGGGTCCTGTGAGAATAAGTACACTGAAAAAATTGCTCGTGCCATGATATAAATTCTGAGGAAATAAATAGTTCTCTCAACTGTGTTTAAAAAGCATTAGAGATGGGAGGGACAATGGAGTCCACACAGTGATATACTGAACAACTTGCCATTCTGTCAGAGTTCCTGTGATTCACTGAGGTCTGAGGGAAAACAGAAATATCCCAGGATCCAACAGGTTTGACTACCAAAGCACACAAGGGGGCTGAAATGAAGTTATGTGGAGAATCTCCTTTCTGGCGTTTCCCATATTCCAAGTGCTTGAGTTAGGCTGCTATCGTTCTTCCAAATTTGTTTGAAAGAGGAGTGTATCCACACGTCCTGTGTATAAAACATTTCTGCCCACAGAGGGCTGGTTTAGTCAGGCTTTCTCGTGAGAACAGCTCCTGTTATGACTGTGTGGAGATCTGGATGAGAAATCCCAAGGCTCTTAAAATCATTTCGGGTTCGCTACTGATTTCCACAGTGGATCAGGATTTCACCTTTAATACTGCTCGGGGTCAAAACACAACTGAAGGAAATGGAAGCAAACGGTAGTAAACCATCAGCAGTAAACCTGTCCCACAAATTTCTTGTGGTTTTACAAGGATGTAGTTAATACATTAAGTTGTTGTTACCTAATTAGGTGACTTTTATTGTGCCATCAAATGGAAAACTGATACCAAATGGCATGTGCATATGAATGAATGAGAGAATGGAAACAGCGTTATCAGAGCGGAAAATAGTCTTCATCTGAAGCGTGGGAGCAGAGAGTTTCTGAAGGACAGTATATTTACATGGAAGAAATAATTAGTGAATGCTAATTATTAGGAAGTTATTGGGGTTTTTGTCTTTATAGAAATAAATAAAACTGATCAAAAACTCATACTTGCAACATTAAATAATACCCGTAGCAGTACTGTGGTTTACGTCTTCTCTTTCTCCAAAAGTCACACCAAAATCATCATGACACTCTTTGAGGGTTCTGCATCCCTTATTCATTTTCACAGGGCATAAATCAGAATAACTGTGTCAGGGTACAAGGTTTTCTCACATTGTCCCTGTTCTCTTTCCCATTGGGGTCACCAGGATTTTATGGGAAAAATAATTGGACACAGCAGTAAAGAAAAATATTTATATGTTTAGTGAAGGCGACAGAATTGGGAGGTAAATGCTGAGCAGATCTTTCATGCTACTTTTAGCACTCTCTGTGTCATCACTAAAAGTTCTTACTTTCATTGAACAATGCACCTGTATAAAACTAAGCATGCACAAAATAATTGAATTGCTAAGGTTGGAAAGATCATTGACTGCAACCATTTACCCATCACCAGTGTGCTCACCTCTAACCCTGTCTCAAAGTGCCACATCCACATGACCTTTGAACACTTCCGGGGATGGTAATTTCATCATTTCCCTGGGCAGCCTACTCCTGACTTGGTCTGTGATAGTAGACCCACTGATAAATGCAGCAGCAACAACAGATGCAAGGAGAACTTCAGGAAGGTCGGGGTACCAACAAAAATAAACCAACCTGATCAGTCCTGGATCCTTATTCACTGCCTCCCTCTCTGCTCACAGGAGCCTGGTCTCAGGAAACCAGAGTTGCATTCCCAGGCACGGCAACAGCAACTCCAGCCTCAGGGAGGCTCAGGCTGATGTGGCACCTGAAATACGTGCTGGTCCAACTTTTGGGTGTTTAAATCCCAACCAGCTGCTCAGCTGAGCCCTGCCCTCCCCCAGTAGCTGTGTCTCTGTCCAAGCTGTCCATCCCAGCCCATGAAACCTGAGACTGGCTGTGAGCTGCCATCCATCACTGCCTGGCCAGAGAGACTCTTTGTACTGCTGAGTCCTGGGAGAGGGCTCAGCTTTGTGCCTCAGCAGCTCAACTCTGCTCATTGGTGGCTACAACAAATCATGGAAGGGGATTTTAATGTCATAACAACTCTGGAAAGAGCAGGTCTTTTTCTGCTTGTGGTCTGGCTGCACGGGGTGGCGTGGGGAAGCATGGTTGAGGCTAGAGAGCATCCTGAGCCAGGGTTTCCAAGCCTGATGATGGCTTTGGGGAAGCTCGTGTTAAATCGAATTTTTAAATTTTTTTTAATATTGCTTGATTAACATAGCTATTCACAAATGACCTAGAAATGCTGTGGGGGGTGTTGATCCAGTGATTTATTTGAACAGACCATTTTTACAAGACCTTTGTTATTTCCTTTTGAAGCTGAGCATTTTCCACAGTGGGGAAAAATCCCAGTAGTTACCTACTGTTGAGTTTCTACTGTAACAGCAGAAAAGAGAAAACAAAATTGCCAATTTCTTTTTCAGCAAAAATCAGTGGAAAACATCAAAGGAAGATTTCCATATGGAGGTTACTTGAAAGTTGAATCACAAGTCGTCAATTCTGCATTGTGGGTTATAAGAATCAGATATAAACTACTTATTCTACAGTGATATTTCTAGGAGACATTTACAAGGAGGAATAAATCCAAACTCTCAAATTAAAAAAATGTACTTACAGCAATTCATCAATCTTTAATATCTGTCCTGCTATTTAATATCGTGTTTGAGGAGACTCACCATGGCTTTGTGGATAAACATTTGTTAAACACAGTTTGCTGCTTCTTTCAAACAATCAGGTTTCAAATGCAGCCAGAGTGTTTAATTTCCCAAGAAGCATTTCCATTTGTTTGTACAATGATTCACTCTTCTATCCTATTTCTGTATATTTTTAAAACAAAACACTTTTTTCTTTTTTGTTTTTTCTGGTTATGGGAATGACATTATGTGGAATGGAACAGTGTTAGGAATTTCTCTCTGGCTGTGCTACTGTACATGCCTCACCCTTTTATTTCCTAATTTCTAATGACACAAAGCATTATGTCATACACGTAAGTAATATGGTCAGAATAGCCAATTGAAAGTTTGTGTGAGAAATTTTTTCAATAATTAGTGCTATTTAAGGGCTCTTGTTTTAAATAGAAAGTTATACTGGTACAAAGAAAATAAATACCAGTAGCATGTTTTAACCATGCTGTTGAGAGAAGTACAAAAGAACTCAGGTGGGGAAAGTGAGTAGTTGTTAGCAGATAAAGTAAAATATTTTTGAAAAAAAGGGGAAAGTTGTTGCTTGGATGAGGTTGATGTTGCCCTTGACATACAGAAATATATTATGAATTTTATCATAAAACTTTTTTAACACAAGACTTGTAACAAGACTGAAAAAAGCATTTACCCCTCAGCTAAACCATAAATGTAGTGTTGAACACACACATTAGTAGGAAGAAGGGAACTGTTGCATACATGGAGAAAGCTGTTGCTGAAAAAGGCACTAAGTCTTGCGGTGCATGTTTATTTCTGAATTTCCTTGAGCACAGCTGAAACTCCTTCTCAGAGCAAAATGATCTGTAATTCCTATTGGACACAAGATTTCTGTTAGGGGCTACCTAAAGGGCAAGTGCATTAGTTTGTAAATGTCACACCACTGCAGACTTGGAGAAGAGAATTGAGCTCTGAGAAGAAAGCTTTCCTAATGCCACATGACACAAAGCTCAACAAAGAGTATCTTGACAGGTAGGGGGTGGAGGAGGGAAAAATCCCACAGCCTGTCTGTCTCAGCAGGAGCACACAAGTAATGCAGCATGAGGCTCACAGGGAAAAGTACTGAAAGTCTGACAAATGTGTGCTACACAAACTGTATACTGCCCAACACACACTGTGTTAATTCCTTAGCTCCTTTAGCACAGGATAAGACATACCCTGAGAAACATTCCCTAGTTTGCAGCACTATCTGCCACGCAGAAGTGAGAGACTGCCTGAAGATAATTCAACCTGGCAGCAAATTCTGCTGTCTCTCTGTGAATTCAAGCAATAATTCTGCACTCATCCAATGTCAGTCTAGCCCAAATTAGGGATTACAGGAGCGGAATTTTGTGGGTGAGAGGAGTGAGGAGGAACTTTGATTAGCAAAGACATCCCTCAGACTTGTGTTTAGGGGAAAAAATTGCATTAGCTTGGAAAAAAATATGCATTAACTTCTCCTTTCTATAACTTTTAAAAATTCATTTTTTGTGTGTGTTTCAAGTAATGTTAATGTAGACTTTGCATCAATGGTTGTTTTACAGAATCTTTTCCTTCTGTCAACTCAGACTGCAAAAAGCTGTAGTGATAAAGCCAAAGATTATATATGTATACCCTGTGTTATGTACTCTAACTGCTCCGACACTCTGCCCTTTGAAGCTTAGTTTTATTCCAATAATTAGTTTTAAAATTGTGCAAGAGAAGCCACACAGCACCTTCACTGGGGTGATTGAACCTGTTGAAGTTCAACTGCTCTAAATACTAACATAAAGAAACCTAAAAAAGTTCTGACTTTTGGGTTGGTTCAAATAGTAAAGGATTTCTTACTTTTTTTTGTACGTATGTCAGCATTTTTGTATCACTGCTGAAATATACATCTTTGTGTTTTGATAAAATGCCATTGGCATGGTTACAGCATCTTTAAAAAAAAAATATCTATCAGTACTTTAATTTGTGTGCCTGTGTAAGACTTCAATGCCAAAAACTCCCAGGCATGAACGTTGTCTTTCCTTCCTCTCTGTTCCTGGCTGGACTCCATAGACATAAACTGGAGCTTTAGTATCTTTGCTGCAAACAAAGCATGGCCCCCAAATTGGCTAATGTAAATGTGGGGAGAAAGTTTGGGAAAGTGAGGGAGATGCCATGCAGTTTATCATGAGCTTCAGCACGTAGGAGCTGGAAGAACCACAACACTTCAGACATTTTCACACTTATCGAGAGAAATGGCTGGAAAACGTGATAATGAACAGATAATCAGCTGCAGCTTCTTGAAACCTCCCCCTTTCTCGAATATTCTCTATTTCACCTCCTTGTAGCACAAGTCTAACTTCACAGTCCGTAAAAATATTTCTGTTTGTTTGAGCAGCTTCCATTAGCCTGCGCAGCAGGGGGCTGATGGAAACCCGGGATTATTACAGAAACCCGGGATTATTACAAAGGCGGTTTTGAGCCTCAGAGGGGCAGTTCACAGCTTCCCAAGCTTCCTCTGCTCCTGCTGTCACACTGCAGTGACTGGTGGCCAAGAACAGCTCCACAGGTGGATTAACTCAATTCAGCCCCATGTGCAGCCTAAGGCAGGGCAGAAACCCAGGGCAGAGACCAGGCAATAATCAGGCTCTTCCAAAAGTACCACTGAAAAGCCAGGCAGCAGGATGGCAATGCACGGCCACAGCTTGGCTGCCCCTCTTTTTGCACCAAAGAGGAGGCTGACACATAGGAGGCATTTTCCAATTTTAGTTTCCAACAGGTATATTGTTAGGAAACAGAGAAATTCTTCCATAACAAGAAAACACTGTTTTCAAGCATCAATTTCATTCTATTTGAGGATTGAGAGACCTCCAAATTTTCCTTCTGAAAATGTGAGGATAAAGGCATTTCAATCCTATCTTTCTCTCTAACCCTTTGTTTCTTCCACTAGTCTGGGAGTATCTATAATAATTATTTACATAAAGCTATTGTTTGATGAATGATATGGATAGCATCACCTTTCCATGTTCATGAGAGAAATTCTTGTTACACTGCTGTAGTTTAATAGTTCTCAGTGCTGCTGCTGCTGTTTTACAGAGAGTAGCTTAGAAATAGAATATAGTAGGAAAGAAGATTAAACTTAGCATGGTTCTCCTGCAGATATACACTGGCAACTTGTCTATCATAGTTTATTTATGTGGAATTGCCACTATGGGATATGACAGTCTGTCACCATACAATCTGCCTGAAAACTTTGCATGCCCCACAGCTGCAGTGCTCACTCACACCATCTTTTCTCCCTGAAACCTGGGTCTGGTGCATCTGTAAAAGAATATTGTCCAGAACAAATAAAGGAATAAGTTGTACAGGTTTAGAATTTTCTAATTTTCTTTGGGCAGCTTGCAGAGCATGACTCACCCACATACAGGAGCCACAGATAAGTGATTTAACGGAGGGATTTTAGCAAGGGAGCACATTTTGAATGGAAAGTAAACCAGGGGGGAAATTGTTAATTTTTAAACTGTTTGGGGTGAACTATTACCCATTTTTGTGTGTTCATGTGTGCATGCACACACCAATTTAATTTGCTGCGTTCGCATTTGTGGACAGTTCAGTTATCTGGTATCCAGGTAGTGACTGATACTGTGCCTGTGTTATCAAAAGCCAGGGTTGCAGCTGTCTTAAGCAGCCATAATTCCTAACAAAACACTTCCCTTCCATGGAGTTCCTCGTGGTTGTTTTAACTTTTCAAAATGAGTCAGGCACTGTGAAATAAGGTCAGTCTAATATGAGTCACCTTGGCCTCGATATCTACTGGTTATGTTTTTCCAAGCAAGTTTGAAATAGGCAATAATATTTTAGAGTAACTTTTCTGAACTTCTTCACCACCAATGGCAAGTAAGAGGGACTTGAGGAAGTGAGTTAGATGAGTTTTTTTAGTGGAGTTTGTTGAATGTACTAAAACACCAATCAAGGCAAGGAGTAACTCATAGATCTTCACAATGTTGTACTGCATAACCAGGGAAATAAATGCACCCCAATTTAATGCCATGAACTGCACCACTCTGATTAATCCTAGATGGATTTGTCACATTAAAGCAATAGAAGCAATCTTACTAAAAATGTAAGCACAGATTTTGAGACCTCTGCTGAAAGTCATTGAGGAAAATCTTGTTCTTCAAACATGAAAGGAAAAATGGAATCTTGCCCTGTTGCTTTGGCAGAAAAAATATTTCTAGGTGGTAGTTTGTGGGCTTTTTTCCCATTTCTTTCATAGATTTTATTCAAAAGCAAAGTGATCCATTGATTAGGAGAGGCCTTTATAACAGCTTTGTTCTCTCATGCTCTGACAGTGTCTGCCTGAATTGAGCTCCCACATCCTTATTTGTGTTGTCAGTGGCACAGATTTGTTCTAACCCATCCCATCACTTCATCACTCTGTTGTTTTATTTTTAAAAGCCTCTTATTTGGTATTGTAATCTACACATTCTCAGAACCCGTAATAAGGAGAAGCATTTGGTAATGTTGTGCTTACTGAGAAAATAGATATGATCTAAAAAAACATGACTCTGGTTGTAAGGGGAAAACAACCCAACAGTGAACAAAAGCAAACTGCTCCTAAAGGAATGCATGACTGGGAGGATCATTTGATGATTTTGGGCTTATTTAGCAAATAGAGTGTTTTGAACTCAACACCCAACGGCTACTGCCCCTCGACAAATGTAGGGTTATTAGACATTGACAGCAAAACATTGCTGCTTATTTGTGCTTCTTGCTTTTCACCTTGTTTTTAAGGTGAAAAAACATGGAAGGCTGCCTGAAGATAGCAAAAGCTTTGAAACAATAAGTATTGAATGCATGAAGTAACCAGCTGAGGTCATCTAAATAACTTCAAAGTGACAGCCAAGACATAATTATTCAAATCTCATTAGTTTTACACAAAACCTTGCTCAATAGCAAGGACTGTGCATTTCTGAGAATCGAAGTATTTTCCATTAATTAGGAGTTCTCGAAAAGTGTATCATGAAATACAAAACACATGCCATTAATCTTCACTTGGGGCTAAAGAACAACTCTGATAATATCTGTGCTCATTAAATTTTTCATTCCAAATACTGTTTATCATAAAAATCTCTCGCATCATGAGTTTTCTATCTGCTCAGATGAGCATTCAGAAAACTTCCTTCTCCACGGAAAAGCTCTCCTTGGAATGAAAAATTACTCTTTTTTAATGCAGCAGAAAGATGAAATGGAGAAACAAGATTCCATGTGCTTGAAGGAAGTTTCTAGCATGTCAGGATGCCAGAGGAAAATGTACCCCTTCGAGTAAATAATATGAAAAAGTGCAATTGTCTACAGAGGGCAAAATGAGAAAACCAGCTATTTTATCTTGTAGCTCAGTAATAGGTTCTATACTCAACTAATCTTTTATATTGTTTACTACACTAAAGCTCTAAACAAAGGGATACTGCTCATATGATTAATGAAATGCAATATTTCTTTACTGTGCTCCCCTCTGCTTTCTCTTGGAACTCTGTTGCACTGAACAGATGGTGAGTGAGTCCATGATAAGGCTTTCATGACTATGATATAAGTATTTAATCTCTTAAAACAAATAAGTTCCTGTGTAAATCCACAAGGCAGTGCATAAATACACATAAACACACAAATATGTACATGAACAAGCACGTATAAACACCTGTGGAAATATATATCAAATCAAATATCCATTATCAAGAAGTTTCTGTAGAATGTAATGGAGAAAAAGTCTTTAGAATTTTGTAGATATCCTTGTAAAATGTGGAAATAGGAATAATGGTGATTTTTTTTTTCTGTGATTTTTAAAAAAATCCTTCTGCAGGATTGTACCATAGACATTCAGCAACTTATTACATTCTATATGAAGGTCACCACAAAAAGATAAAAGAAGTAATTCGTTGTTTGGTTAATTTTTAATTTTTTTTTTACATTTCTTTTTAAATTTTTAAAATATTTTAAGGAATTATGTAGGACTTTCTTACAAATATATATCTGCTTTTTAATTCTCCACTGCTATGATCTCATGACATTTTTTGCTAGAATACATAGAATTGATGTTAAAATTAATATTTCAATTTAATCTGTAGCACTATTGAAGTCATAAATTTTAAGCCACACAGCAGGCTGGAACTGTCATGGCTATAGCTGAGCAAATAATTGGATATATTAGTCACAAATTATTGTTTCAATAGATCTTTGAGTGAGTCATTATGACAGCCCTACTCTGTTCTTCTAAGAGCGATTAATAAAGCAGCTTCTATCCCCTTAAACAGCAGTGAAGAGAAAAAGCAAGACCAAAAGCTGTGAAAAAGCAACATTTACACTTTTTGAGCATGAAAAAGTAAAAGGCTTCCTCTTTTACTGACTGGTCTGTATTACAATTATGTTCACAATTGATACACTAAACCTGTTCACAGCCATTGTAGAAGTAGCTATTGTTTATAGAGTTTTGATCCTACAAAGTCATTATTTTATGCTTTATTGAAGATGCTTTAGTTCAAAATTGTCTTATAAATCTCTTTTAGGTGCTCATAAAATAGCAGTAAAACCATTCTTCTCAGCATAACCTGCTAAACTGCAAAAAGCTTTGGAGTGAAAATAATTTTTAAGGTTTGGGTTGGGTGTCTTAGTGAAA
Organism: Rhabdornis inornatus; assembly: GCA_013397075.1. Lineage (NCBI taxonomy): Eukaryota > Metazoa > Chordata > Aves > Passeriformes > Rhabdornithidae > Rhabdornis > Rhabdornis inornatus. The sequence goes on along the minus strand of VWZS01010226.1, from coordinate 938,862 downwards.
AAAAAAAAAAAAGCAAATAAGAAAACTTTTATGTATAGGACTATACTAGAACATCCTATATTTCCAGGATGTAAGGCACCCAAAAACTAAGCAACACTGCATATGTACTGTTCCTAACAATTTCAAGGAGATAATTCAAGACCTAATAAAATAATTTAATACTGTCAAAGACATTCCTAATCTCATTTTTTTCATACCTTATTACTTATTAGCATTTCACAAAATAAATTATACTCCACCTTTGCCCAGATTTGGGGTAGCTGTTTGACAGCGTAATTCCACTGTTCTCCTTTTTTTCTATCTTTAAGAAAAAAAAAATACATTTGCTGCCAAAGGATTTTCCTAATTCCTCCCTTTTCCACATAAATCCTTTTCCTACTTGTCTGAGAATTACTATCAGGACAGGTTTACCTCTGAATAGGGACATTGGTGATGATAGTAATCGAAAGAATAATGAGTAAAAGGCTAATGAGAGGAAGAATCACTGCTGAGAGAGTATTTCACAGTTTGAAAATATTGTTCAGATGTTGAACTAATTTCATCTCTGGAATAAATTTTTCTTTTTCGCTGTTATTACATCAGGGAGTCTATCCCTGATGAGATATTTTTATGTCTTGGTTAATAAAGCTTGATGGCTCTCCTTTCAGGTACCTAGAGCAGCTACTCCTTCCCATAGCCATCAGTCATCTCCAACTGTATCTCCCCCTTTATTTACATTGGCAGGAACACTTGTTTTGTAATTTTGCAGTGTCCGTTTAAATCACGGTTGTATCATGGTTCTAAAGGAGCAGGCAGGAATGAAACCTTCAATTTCTGAGTGGTAGATACAAAGTCTTTCCTGTAAAGAACTTGCATTTTTTTCCTTGGCTCTCCTATACTGCTTGTTTCTTAAGAACAGTGGATGAGGATTCAACAAGGGGACAAAAGGGGGTGTTTTAGAGCTTTATGTGTGATTTAAGACCTTCATGATGCTGGAGCAACCACAGCCTCCAAAAGGACAGAGTTGATGAAGGGGCTGGAGCCTCTTTGCCATGAGAGGCTGAGAGAGCTGGAACTGATCAACCTGGAGGAGAGAAGGCTCAAAGGATCTTATAAATGCCTAGAGGAGTAAAGAAGACAGAGCAGACTCTTCACTCCAGTGACAGGCCAAGAGGCAATGGGCACAAACTGAAACACAGAAAGTCCCTCCTGAACGTAAGAAAAATCTGTCCTGCTGCGAGGGTGATCAAAGAGTGGCACAGATTTTCCAGTGGGTTGGTAGGGTCTCCACCCTTGGAGAAACTCAAAACCCAGGTGGACAAGGTCCTCAGCAATCTGCTCTAGCTGGCTCTGCTTGAGCAAGAGGCTGGATAGAGCTCCTCTGTCATTCTGACGTTCTGTGGAAGAAAACACTACTCAGGCCACAAACATTTTTAGAAATGCCCCCATGAACCTATTTGCTTTATTAGTTCTTCTCAGTGCTGACGGGATGGGAGCAGGTGTGGAAGTCACTTTTCTTCCCTGATCATGGTTTCTTGCAGCTTTCCCCCAGAGACAAGTAACTGAATTTCCATCCTGGAAGTTTTTTTGCCTGTGATAAACTATCAGAGGAGATATTCCATTAATGCCAGCAGTGCCCCTGATGTGGTTAGAGCTCAAACATACACAGAACATGTCCGGAAGATAAGATCTCTAAACAGCTTTTTCTTTGAGTCCTGTTGGTGTTTTTGGTGGTAGAAGCTCCTGACCACTGGAATGCAGAAATTACCATCTCATTTTACTGCTCAGCAGCCATCAGATGACGACAGCACCACCACTCCAGGGAATCCAGCATCACTGCAAGCTTCTGTAACTTCAGCTCTTTGGAAGCTTTGAGTTTTCAGGCCAGCTATAAATCCCCAGCCAAATAATCACCATCAGGTGCTGAAGAAACAGGAGAAGGTTTCAAAGGCTCTCTGGTGCCAGGGCATCCAGCACAGTGAAAGGAAAGGAGAATGCAGAAAAGCTCTGGACTTCCTGCCATTATTTTAAAAAGTCATTCAACTGTCAAGCCTGAGAGAAGTAAGGCATTGTAGCAGCCAGCACTCTCACCTCCCAGGGGAAAGAATGCTTCAGTGCTTCATTACATCTCCAGATATACCATTAGCTGAGCCCCCACTCAAATACCTGCCATTCCTAATTTAGTCCTTCAAGCAGTCAAAACTGAAAATGATGCAAAAGATTCTTCTTTTTTAAATAAAAAAGGAGAAGAAAAAAAAAGGAGTCCATTCATCTGTCAAATCGTTGACTTTTTCTTTCTGGTTGTTAAATAAAAAGTAATATAAAGTGTTGCAATTGTATGTGACATATTTTTGGGATTTAATTTTAAATGAACTTCCATGAGAGCGTTGGATGAGTTCAGGATCACCAGATGCCTGAGCAGAGGCTAGAAGCAGTGACCACATCCTACCTATTGCAGCATTTCAGCACCTTCATGTGCTGCAAATAAGATGTGGAGCTGATATTTCATGTACCTGAGATATTCATACCTCAGTTACTGAGCTATACAATAAAGGAAGTAAAATATAACCTAAGGAAATTCTGTAGCATGTCAGTCTGGGAACAAGAAAGATTTCTCCAGCCACAGTCATTTGAGTGGTAGTAACTCCTCTTAAATACTACTGATAGGTTTAATTTCATTTTGGGTGGCAGGGAAAGCAAGATTGCAGGCTTTTTCAATATACCATAAAAACTGCATGTTAAAAAAAACAGATTTGGGGTGCCAGCCAAGATCAGATAATGAATTATGGGCAAAACTAAATATAGTGCCCAAATGCAATCCATTGTAGTTACTGCCTCACAAAGGAAGACTGGCTGGAAGCATGCAGAATTCCCCTTATCAGACCACTGAATCATTCTTGGTCTTGTGTGTCACCTTTGGGGAAGATTTAGACAGAATAAAGACAGTGAAGTCAGTATTTAACCCATTTATCTTTTTATGCAAATGGATAAAAATATCTCATTCTATTCCACTTCTCTTAATTTCAATTGCCATCATATCTGATCACTACATGTGGAAGCTGAACTAAAAGGAGGAAAGGACTTTTAACTAGCTTTTCTTGAGCTAAAGATTTATTCTTTACAGAAAATTAATAATGTGCAAGAAGAGTCATGCCATCTACCAAAGCAAATATGTCTCTTATTTTTCCTGTACAGTTGCAAGCTCTAACAGAATTTCTTGCATGAAAAAATATGTTAGTTTAAGTTCCAGAACAAGAAAAAATTACTGATTCAGTCCATCTCCTTCAGAGATCATTGCTCTCCTGTTTTCAGGGATTTTTCAGAAACAAAAATGAATGTGAAGCTGTAACTAAGTCAGTAAAATCTCCCTGAATAGAAAGAAATCATCAGCTGCTATTTGAGAATTTAAACAACTATCAGCTAAGCTGGTTTATTTGCAGTTTTTCAGCTTTCCTTCAGCCACTTCTTGCTAACAATCCTGTAAATGTTTGGCATATGTTTGACTCTTTTTTTAAATTTTTTTTAAGAAACCCCTCCACTGAAATATTTGCTGTTTAATGGTTTATGAATTATTCATATGTTAAATTGTGACACCTGTATTTAACTGCAAATCCCAAATTAATTGGAAAAACTCCACAACAGTGCTTGTTTTTTTGCTGTGCTGCTTAGCAGTGATGTTAAAGTAACTCAAAAGCTCCTTTAAAAGGACCAAGACCTGCTTCCAATATAAAAACAGGAGTAAAAGGAAAGCAGCCTGATAGCTGTATGACACTAAGAGTTAAACCACTGTTGAACAGAATTAAAATCATGGACTCCAGTTCTTTAGGCAATCACACAGGTTTTACTTTAGTAAAACCCTACTACTGACTTGCATCACTCAGAGGTACTGAAATATTGTACACATGCTTGAGAGAAAACCTTACTGAGCTTTTTCCTCAAGAATGTCTCCACCCATTTCTACACTTGCTCATGGACCAAAATCTGGGCATTTCACCATTGGAGGCATTGCTAAAAACCCTCACTGCCAGCTGAAAGCAGTGAACACCCAGTGCAAAACTACAATTCTCTTAGAGTAGGCAGGAGCATCTGCTTTCAAAATGAGCTTTTCTGCCCAGAAGGCTGCAGAGATGAGTAAAGAACTTCCCAGAATTTTTGTTCCACATGCACTTTCTATTATTTATGATCCTAATTCGTTGTGATGTTTCATGCTAATGCAAAGGTATTGCTTTCTCTGTGTATAATAGAATCATATATATTTGTACATAAATTTATATATATTAGACATCTTGTAGGTAGAGACATACACTTTCTTAGGTCAAAATGGCACACACATGTCCTTCTCTATTTTTTTTTTCAAGGTAATGTGAAAATATTGGGCAATTTAACTAACTGAAACAATCTCAATCACATCTGATTGAATGGCTGCCCACCTCTTCATGTGGAAATAAAAGCATTTGTTAAAGTACAGATGAATTACTTCACTTAAACCCTGGGGACAAAAAATTAAAAAGAGGATATTTTGGCTGTGCATTTGTTCATTAGATCCAGATGTACATTATTAACTGTCCATAGTTGGCTTTATTAATAAATCATGCCTGAAGGATTTTGTTTTGCAAGACGGAGAGAGAAGAGTGCTCTTGCTTGTTTTGTTGTTGTTGTTTTTTATCACAGTTGATTTATTGGTTTTGTTTTGTTTTGTTTCCCATTTAGGACCTCCTGGCAACAATGGTACAACATTGGAGCAGCTTTCAGACCAGAAGAGTGAGCTGTATCCAGAGCTGAAATGTCGGCAGCGTGCAGAACAGAATGTGCAGACCCTGTGCAAGGCAGAACTAAAAATAGGCAAGAACCAATTCCATACATGGTTCAGCTGTTTTGTTAACACCTACCCAGTAACTGAGACAAAAATGTGCATATGTGTGTTCTTCAATGCACTTGCAAAAGCAGCAGCTTTCCAGCCTGCCTGCAGCTGCATTTGGTAGAAAACCCAAACCTCATCAACTGCTCACTCTTATCCCCTGTGCATCTCCCATGCAAGACGAGCCCTTCCATAATTTTACATTTTTCCTAGCTTTTCTGTAACGGGAACTCATCTATCCTGCTGTCCCACATAAACCCCCAACACTATCAGCATTTGTCCATGGAAAATACACACTCATTTCTCATTTCTCATTTCTATGAAGGTTAAGGAAGTAAGGAACACTTGTCTCCTGCAAAGTGCTCGAGTGACTGTTTCAGGGAGTTTGCAGTCCTCGTGATAGCAAGATAGAATGCTCTGTGACTTCTTGCAGAACTGGACTTTATGTCATCCTATTGTAACCTATCTTGTCTTTTCAGTGATAAGCTTTCTCAGAGGATGGAGTGGGTTTCTTACAGAGAAACACACACACAAGGCCCCTTATGTTTACAGCATTTTTTACATGTATAGTAACATTCCACAAACATCATGTGGTTATACAGCATATTTCTTGCCCAAGTTTATTAAATAAAACCTGACATTTGAGATGCTTAGAAGGTATTATTCCTATTTTGAAACAGACAACAGTGATTTTTCCTAATATACACAATTTTTATGACAACCACTTGTGCTCTAACTGAATTATTTTCCAGAGCTAAAGTCATAATTTTATTGAAACCTTCTCCTCCCCTGGAAACATACTTTTTCTGAACATTTTGTGATGCTTTAGAGGTATTTATTTTCCTTCTCTTTGACTGCCCTTGCAGACAGACTGACAGGTTTTCACTCTTTTGCCTCTGTTATACTGGCACCAGCAATTAATAGGCCACTTAATGAACTCTCTCTATATGGAAAACAATTACTATGACAACTGTTTCTACTGCCCTGCATTTCTCAGCTCTCAAGATTCTTCCTTCACACTTAAAGACCCTGGGAATACGGAAGCAAAATCTGAGCAAAGCTGCTTTATTTACCATTTTCCTTTGCTGAAGGCCTTTATTCTTGGACACAAGTAATTCCACATCATTAAATTGATTTTTACCAGCAGCATTTACTGCAGAGCTGCCATGATATAAAGTGAAGCTCTGCTTCTGAAATTTGTCCTCATAGTCACATGGGAAATCTGAGTAGCATCAGCAGTGATGGAGATCTGTGCAGATCCTGGATGTCCTTGCTTGAGTCAGCTCACATGCTCACACTGGAAAAAGCCAAAACCTGCCATCACATCAAGTGTTTCATGTGCAGAAGAGTTGAGGTTTAGCTGTTGGTGAGAAAGATGAATATTCACTAACAGTGGTTCATGTTTCACCATTTTTAATGAGAAACATTAAAACTAAAGAGAACCTAAGAGGATAGAGCTACTTTCAACATAATTTAGGAGCTTTGGTATGGCATAAATTATGGCACATTCAAGTAGTCCAAAGATTAAAGCTTTAATCCAGAATTGCCAAGGGGCCTGGCCTTACTCCTCTCCATGCCTTTCCTGACAGGATGATGAACTTCCTAAGGAGAAAGAACTTGCCTGAAGGCAGCCTTACAAAAGCCAAATCTTCTCAGAGAGTCCCCTCAACGCTTCTGCATTGCCACTTTTACAAAGCCCATCACCCTTGGGGTTAATGGTGAGCAAAGTCTTTGCACTGTGAGAGAAAGGGAGCTAAGATGGTTCAACTATAAGTACAACTTGCAGAAAGTGAGCAGCATGAATGCAGCCTGCATTTTTATTAAAAAAATAAAAAGGCAAAACCCCACAAAACTTAAAAAACATTACTGTAGTCCAGGCCTGTGGGAAATTAAACATATTGCAAAAAGGAATAGGGTCTGCTTTGCATAAGTTGGCTAAGGATGGAGATAATAACAATACAGAGATATTTTCTGATGGAAAATTCTTCAGTTTTATCTTTTCCTGAACACTGATTACAACAGTAAAAAAGAAATAAAAGTGAGTATGTCAACTCACTGAGATAATTTGAAAACAACTATTTTTTCTGAGAACTATAACATACTCCTAGTATGCTTTTATAGCCCTGCATTTTAGGACTGTTTCACTGTCTTTTCTATAAATAACAGGTGCTGGCTAATCCTGCAGCTTGTGCCAAGCACTCAGGTAGGTACAGCCATTAACAGTTTCCCAGGTTGTTCAGGGAGCATGGTTGCTATGTCAAACAAGAGTTACTGGTTTCACGCTGTAGAAATAAAAACACGCAGGCAGGGCAAAGAAAAGTGAGACTTCTTAGATATCATGTTTGACCCAAACCATTTTTTTTTTTTCAGGGCTTTTAACATGTCACTGTTTATCACCCTAGTTTATGCAGCAAGGAAACATATTTACAGCCCCCTGACCCTTTGCATCATAAATTTATGTGCATACCAGGAATCTCTACGCATCGAGTGAAATCCACATGGAACTTTCCATGCCCATATTCTATCATATTTTTACATGAGCACATGGCTTTTAGAGCAGATCCTGCTCATAATTTGGGGCCCTCCTTTTTCTGTGATCCAGCCTTCAGATGGATTTTTCATCAGTAGGGCCCTAAGACTTTGCACTTGACTTTGGAAAAAAGAGCAGGCATCGGTGCCAATTTATGAACCGTGCAGTCATTGCCCTGCAGGTTGTTGTGCTAAACACATCCAAATACATAATTCTGAGAGAAATCAGCATCCAGATCCAAAACTGGGCCTCTGTGGGCAGCAGGTTTTGCTGTGCATGTGGCAGCACCAGTCCTGGGCACGTTGCTGTGGATAATTGATGGCTCAGGGCTGAGCTGTCAGTGTGCTGGAAGTGGAAGTGCTGGGGCATTTCTTCACCCAAATAAGCAGTGGGTTATGATGCACACATGTCTTGGCAAAGTGCCTTAGTTTTAGTCATTTAGCACAAAAAAACCCTTCCTTTTTGTCTAAGTTTTCATTCAGCTGCCTTCTAGCTCCCTTTATGGTAACAGATTCCTACCCATCAATGCACAGCCTTGGTGGGAAGACACATTTCCATGTCAGAATTTAATTTCAAATTAACCTTCATTTGCTGTCATTCAAAGACACCAGGAAAATTGAGCATACTGCCAAGTGATTGTCCCTAATACCTTGAAATGTTATTACACCTTACATCATAGGATCTTCGGACCTCATTAGGAACATTAATAAAGTTTTTGATGAAGTGCATGTTGGTGCCACTGATGGCCATCTTTAACATTATGTAGGTACTGATACACCTCAGTGTATCAAACAGTGTATCAAACCCTGTCCTCTGTAGTTTCAGAGTAACAGACAAATTTTCTTACAGAAGAAACTGGAAATATGCAGAGTTAAGGAACAGTCAGGAAATCCTTTGGCACAGCCAAGATAATTCCTACTGTGCAGTTACATTGCATTTCTTTCCTTAATGCTAAACTGTTTTTTATAAATGAATTTTAATTGCATAGAGTTTAAAAGCTTTCTCCAGGGTTGATGTCTGAGTGGCAGGTCTGTGCAGTGCCTGAGATGTGCGACATCATGCAATAAATAAACACATGGATGGTAAATTAGGAGGATGGTCTATATCTCCTGTTAGGTGCCTAGTAGAGCTGTCCCTGAGGTTTGTGTTGGAACTGGCCATCCTTCTGCAATTATTTTCTGACAAAAGCATTCAGAAAAACCCTTTTCTCCTCCACACTTTGGAAATAAAGGGCTGAACACCCACCAAAGATGAAATTGTCAAATCATATAATGTTTGGGCACTACACACTAAAACTTGCACCTGTCAGTGCTTTGAAATGCAGCCCCAGGGGGACCATTCCCTGAGAGTAAATATCCCAAATCTCCTTGGAGCTGGTAGAGAGCCAGCCAGTGCTAATTGTGGAGATGGTTTATTTCATGTACACTCCAGAACTTGCAGTCAGGAAGGCCAAAACCATTGACTTGCTCAATTCAACCTTTATTATCTGTTTATCATTATAAGCATTTACAAGATATGCATCATTGCAGCATCTGGACACACTTTGCAATTCCATGGACTGGAACTGCATCCACTGGCACTGTTAATATCACTAGGAATTTGTTATATTCCTACATTGTTTCTATTGTCTTGTACACAGTCTGAAACTGCTGGAAAGACAGATTTTGTCACAGGGAGCTTAAAGTATGGAAAAGCAAACTTTTCCAAGTGGTACAACAAGGCATTCTGGAGTTTAGCCCTAGTTTGTTGGGTTTTTTTTTCCCCTAACTTTTAGCATTAATAAAAATACAATTCAAAATAATTAATTTACTCTGTGAAGACCAAGGCCAATAATAGACACAGCCTTTGCATAAAGCTGAGAATGGAACAATTTTTTAATACTTACACAGCACTGATTCCCCAAAAGAAAACCATATGTCAGGCATCAGGGGTATCTGTCTGTAATGTATATTCTTTTAGAGTAGACAAATCTTGATATATGCAAGTAATGGATATTTTACTTTACCTCCAGGAATTGCAGTTTATGTTTCTGAACAACTCCTGAGTTACACATATTCTGAGAACTATGAAATTATACTGCCTGCAGCCACGGTGGTGTGGAGCTCTGAAATCAAATGTCCACTGTTCCTAACTCACTAGGATCTAATTTCATTATTTAATTGAGAAATTGCATCAGGACTTCTAGTATTTCCCAGTGAATACAGGAGATGCTGTGTATGGAGCATCTCAGAGCATTGGTGTGGCTGATGCAGGCTGGGAGGGCAAAGCCAAGATGCTGCTCTGTGCTAGAAAAAGAAGTCAGAGAGAAGCTGACTGTCAAACTTAAGATTTCAAGGCTGAAGTCAGGCAGCAAAGGTGAAGTAAAGTCTTTCTGAACATATTTTCAAACTTCTGTTGAATTGAACAGCTTTATTAGATTCCATTGTTTTGTGGTGTGTGATGTCACTAGAAATATCAGATGTGAGTATAAACTGATTCCTTTAAATTTCAAGAATAATTTTTCCTTATGCATTAGCCATTTTTGACTGGATATCACTCTGGACTACACACATTTGGACATTCTTACATCCCAGTAAAGCATTTGCACATTGCAATTTTAGAACCTCACATACAGCAGGATTTCACTGCTAAGGTTCACTTGCTGTCCTCAGAAAGCACTTAAATATATTGGTATTTCTCACAATTCCCTTTAAGCCAAAACAAACACTATCTTTAGATTAAAAAGTAAAACAAAATTCAGAGCTGCTGTGGTTTTCCTTAACTCACAAGAATCTAAAATAAGGATAGTGGAATTAAGCCAATCCATAGGATCTGCTTTTGTCCTGTGAAATTTCCAGCTATAATCATGAATTGCAAATGGAAAGCTGATATTCGAGGCTGAAAGATCCCAAAAGAGACAACTAGCAATAAAGTGGAAGAGACAGGAATTATCTGCAAGAACACTGTGTCCAGATTTCCAGGAGTCTGCTCACAATGAATAAAAATCTTGAAAGCAAGTGAGTTGGATCAGCCCGTGGATATCCAGCAGGGCTGGTGTGACCACCATAAGTTAATGGTGCCTGTGCTGTGAAAGTAGTATAGGAATTTTTTAAAAAATACACATTTGGGGCTGCTTCTTCTGTTAGGTGCAGAAGAAGCCCCCATATATCTCCTAAGGAAAACAAACTCCTAAACATCTGTAGAAATGTGTGGAGAGAGATGGATTATCTCACCTGTTGTACTACTTGTTAGCTACAGGACTCGGGGCTTTTTACTTGCTTTAAAAAATACTAACAATTAGCTGTTTTTTTCCTTATTTTCATTGTCACTTGAATCATAGGAAATAATCTGTAAAGGAGGTGAGAAGATTGTCCCTTTTAATATAGGTTTTTTTTCATGCCAGACACATGTGGCTGAACCTCTTCAAACTCCGATTAAGGAAAAAAAATATGTGAATCAGTCCTATAAAAATGTTATCTACAACAGAAAACCTCATATGTGCTTAGGACAAATCTTGTTTCACTAATATGTACCTGACAATAACAGGAAGAAAAGTGAAATGGATATGAAAATCCCAAGAGCTTTATATCACACAACATCAACAGACACACAGGTACTCACACACAAACACTTACAACCACATGAGACTTTCAAAGCTGTAGTTAAACAAGCATTATTTTGCATAACTGAAGCAAAAATTCTGAATGCATTCTGCTTTCCAGGAGTCCAGCTAACTCTGGTATTTTGTTAGTGGGTAGTGACTGCAAGCAGGGGATTTGAATAAATATTTATTTACATACAACTATGTCATCTGCTGGACGCTTCATTATTTTTCTGGCAAAAGGGCCAAACAAATGGAAAGAGTAAAATGCATGAATGAACGTAGGACTTGTCAGTGTTTTGTTTTCCTTACAGAGAAAAAACAAGGCAGTGACACAGAAATCCTCACCCACATCATGTCAATGTCCCACATTGGTCTTACTGGCCAGTACTTCCCCAGTGTTAAGTTTCCTGAATAATTGATTAAGCTGAAATAGCTCGTTTTATGTATGCATATTCATTTTTTTGTAATTGCAATCTTTTCTTATAAAACATACTCTAAGAATTGGAGAAAATATGTTGTTTATTAAAGCTGTGTTTTGCTTATGGCATTTTGCAAAAGTTCAGATGACACAGTGCTCCTTTACTCCTTTTTAAGGAGGTGGTGTAATTTGGGGAAGCAACAGAGGCCCCATTTGAGGCCTGGGTTGCTATGGCAAATTCACATTTTGATTCAGTGGTATTGTAAATAACAGCATGGAATTGTGTGCAAATAGCCAGAATGAAGGTTAAAGAAACCTCTCAAACACCCTCAACTTGGGGCAAGATGCTTTTTTTCTGTCAAGCCTCACAGTTCCTGAGATCCCTTCCTGTACAGCATCCATGTGCACTTTTAATTACATTTTCGTGCTGTTGGTTGTTCTGAACCTCTTGGCTCATGGACAGTTTCTGGATAGACTACACAGGAAGATTCTTTGGGGTTGCTGAAGATGATTTTTATGAAGAGGCAGGTTCCAGACACCATCCAAAACAGCTGAATACTTTCAGGTACTACCTAATATCTGAGTACATAGTCAGTTCTCCCTGACACATGATACAGATGAGTGATGCAGGGTAAAAGAAAACTCTCCAAAAGCTCCAGTAAAACCTGAGCTGCTATCAACACAGCTAGCCTGACTCATCTCTTTATGGATTTATCAGTCTGGACAAGCACACAGCTGTCAATCCTGCCCCCAGCCTAATGTAGCACTGGAGGGGTCTTTGTCTCCCAAACTGAGAGGAGACTCGTGGTGTTTAAAAAACAATTAGCAATAATAAAAGACACATCCCAGGGCATTCACTTATTTGCTCTTCTTGCACCGGAGGTCATCTTGTTTCAACACACGTGTTTTCTTTGTTTCTTTGTCAATATTTAGCACATATCAGAGAGAACAGTGATGGTTTGCAGATAGTGTTGTATCCAAATAATAATGAAAAAATGTGTATTGTTGCAGAGGAAACATAAATATACTCTGAAGAAAGAACAGATCATCCTAATCCCTACTGCCCTGCCGGCAAGATAGCAGGGAAGAGGGCAAAAATTTGACTGTGAAAAGATTTGGCTCCAGATCTCCAGCACATTCACCCCTGTGAGATTTTGTGCTCCTTATGAATTGCTGCTTTTTTATTTAACAGCTGAAATGTAGAAAGAGAAGAATTTTTTTTTCTTCCTAAAACATAAAAGTATCAAGTTACCAACAGATTATAGGAATAAAACTGGCAAATCAAACATAAACAAAAATGGTTCTAAATTAGCAGAAAAATGACTTAGCTTATCTAATTTATCTAATTTCCAAAGCTGAGATCACCTCATGCCCTTCTGTGCAGGAGAAGATTGAGACTGAAGGGCTATTTTCAGGAGGCAATGCCAGGAAGAACTGGGTTACACTATTTGCTCTGCCTGCTTTCTCTCTATCTCACTTTTTCTCTGTCTTTTGGGTTCCTATTCCGAACAGGAACCCAGAGCTGCAGGGTCTGGAGCTGGGAGCCCTTTTCCATCCCAAGAGCAGCCTCCTGGGAAAGCCAGGAGGGATGAGCTGGAGGCAAAGCTCGACCTCCCACCTCCTGCCATCTGGCCCCATCGGAGCTGCCCTGGGATCCTGCTCCTTCCCAGAGGTTTCCCAGGATAAATAAACAATGCAGATATTGGCAACAGAGCTGCAGAGATGGTGGCAGCTCAGAATTTCTGCCTTTTGGGAATAATGCTGTTTCTGGACCCGTATTTAAGGTGTGCTGGAATTAATGATCATGTTGAACTTCCATACATCTTCAATAATGTTTTGAAAGTTGCATTTCTAGAGGGATTAATTGTTAAAGCAAAATTAAGCTGTCATTTTATTGTCTTCCTACAGTTTTCATTTTCTGTCATTTTTTACTTTTCCACAGCTAGTCTGTATCATCAATGGGCATAAAAGTAAAAATATGTTTTTTCAAATAAATGTAATTCTTTTAATGGTTTAAATTAACTCAAATAATTAATAGTTATATAACACCATAACTTAGAGCTTCTCTTTGTTTTTTTTTTTATCAAATTGCAGTTACAGTAATACTTAATGCAAACTGAAATATGAGTTATCTTCAGCTCTTGTTGCAATAGTTTAAATATGAATAATAAAATAAGAACAAAATTAAAAAAGCAAATTATAAAATGTAGTCAATCTTGACAGTACAGATTGCCCTTCAGTCTGGTTTCCCTCTTCAGTTTTTCCCAGAAACTTCTGTAGTCCTTCTGGGGTTTTTTTGCTGTCATTCCCAGCTGCCAAACAACACAACATCAGTTATACTGGGGGTGCTTCCCCAAGAAAAATTATGAATTACTACTTCCCCTAACCCTCCTGCCCCATGCTTGTGATGATACTGATTTACTCAAGGAAAGGAAGAAAATTGTGTCTGAGGAAAACTGTCCCTGATCTGAGCATCGCCTCAAGAAATAAGAATAAAATGTTGAGTCTTTGCCAGCTCTACTGTCTTAGAGCAACCCTCACTATGAAAGGTCACATCATAATTATTGCTGAAAAAAAAAAAATTCTCTTCTTAATATTGTCAAGACCTTTTCTCAAATCTCACCGGTTTCCGGCCAACTGCCTTTTCCTTATCAACAATGGTGTTTAAATCCCTGCAGGTCTGGCCACCTGCAGAAGCCACTGGGTGTTGAAGCTGGGAAAAATAACAACAAGTGGACTACATTTCCCATGATTTAACTGCAAAAATCTTGCACGTGTGCTTAATTGAAAGTGTGTGTGTATCCTCAGTGGAGTCAATGGGAATGCACAGATGACTAAAGGTAAGCAGATGTGTAACTTGTGGGATCCAGGCCTGGAATTAAGACAAGCTTCAAGGAGTGAAAGCTGCAACAGAAGAGGAAATCGAAGATGACAGGAGCAATAAACAGCAATAATATCGTGTAGTCAACCTCAGACACATATCACGACCATCATTATACTGTATTTCAAATTTAAAAAATAAAATAACAATGTATTCCAAATCAAAAACCATTTTCTCTTCTTAGATGGGGATACCTAGAGGCACAGGGGCTAAGGATGGAGTCAAATGAGGAGAAAGCAGGTTGTTGAAAAATAACCCTTCAAACATCATGCTCACTATAAAATATAGAAATAACAACTCAAATTTTTAGCAGCTCCATAGCAAAGGTATTATGAAAGTAAAGAGCAATTGTGTGAGAGGTGACCAAACAATCAAGAAGAGGTGAATTGGAATTTGTCTTTTGAAACAGGACAAGCAGCAAGCTGCTCTAGTGCTGCAAATGATGAGCCAATGTGCAGATTAGGCAGAGAGGTGACCTTAAGCACAGTGGTGAGGAAGGAAGGAAGGTCACCCACGGCACCTGGGTCTGAATGAGCATTAGGGAAGGCAGAGAACAGGAGCTGACCATTGCCAAAGGCAGGCACAAGAAGGGCATAGGTGAACATCTCAGGCATCTCAGCACAGAAGTATCACACTCAAGAGTACTAAAAAACAAATACAGCAGTGTAAGACTGAGGATGAATACAATAAGAAATTGCTAAAATCTTTTCTTTCAGTTCAATTGGTTGGAAAATTCTTCCTTGCCACTCATCTACTTTGCAGTTTCAATCAACACATAATATAATATCTGAAGGGAAGATTAAAATAAAAAAAGAAAACAAGAAGAACTGAAAATGTTGTTACAATATACCCTGATTCACAGCATCATTTTGGAAGATGATACTGCCTGACTGCTTTATATAAACATTCCTGGTACCATGCTGGTGTTTCAGAGCTGATGCTGTACCTCCTGTTGATTTCTTTACAGCAAGAACTCCTCCTCTCAAATGTCCAATCTCCATACCTCTCTGGAGTCATTCCTTTGTTATTACACATATATTCAACATCCAAACACTTAGCAGGAAGTAAACACTAAGATGTCAATATTCATTCTAATAATATTCTAATGATATGAATTGTGTTTTTGACATTAAGCACCTATGCTCTCAGGATTAAGATAGTGGGAATGACAGATAACCTCTAAAGACCATGGGGTGACTGGTCTGTGGGTGGTATCTGAGGGTGGTCTGGAAGGGGAAGGAGATAGGAGCTCAGTAAGATTTTCAAAGGAAAAACACTTAAAAGAGAATTTCTCAGCTCAAATTTATGATGTACATTACCTGTGTCTTGGAAATTTTATGCTGACAGAGTCAGGGTGATTTCTCATGTCTGGCACTCAGTGGGAGCTCTCAGTACAACTTAGAATGGGGCTTTTTCTTAGATATTCATTTTGACATTCACTCCAGCTCAGAAATGGAGCTGAGTCACAGCTTTTGGAGTCATAGCCACATCAGAAAATCCCTACAGTTTGAGGGCACTTGGACTGATAGTTTTGGCTCAAATCATGGCTGATCTTCTTGTAAACAACTTGGCATCCTTCCTATTTGTACATACTCAGTGAAGGATGTGAACCAGGAAAGAAAATAAGTAGGCTAAAATAATCCTTTGCCCCCTGTTGTGCATATGAATGAATCTGAGTCTGCCAGAAAGGCAGATATCTGCCAGTACCAGCAGGGAGGTTATTATCTTTGCATATGTTGTTTCCTAAGAAAATCCCTGTTAAGGACCATTGTGGAGATATGCAGAATTGTGTTAGGATGCATGTCCTCTACCCACTGGCACCCATCTGACTTTTTAATTTCCTGGGTCTCTAAACCCTTCCTGGGGGAACAGTGTGACACCCCTGAAGAGATTACCTTGAACTGCATTCCATTTTGTCAGTACAGGACAGTATTCATCCCAAAACAATGCTGCCAAGCAGTTCCCAGGTCAGTGCACCCATAATCAGGGTGAGGGTGCTGCTGACAGCCAAGTTAACAAAGCTGGAGGACTCAGGACTGTGCCTTCCATCTGCCTGTTTTATGTCCCTGTGTCACCCCTGTCTTGCCTTTGTAGAGACCTCCACCTGAAAAAAAAGGGCAAGAAAAACAAAGAGGAGTCATGATCTGTGTGTTTCTGAACTGCCTCATGTCTTAAATTTATCAGAGGACAGCAAATGGCCAACAGGTGAGAGAGAGGGAGGGAGTCAGCATCATCTATTTGTGTCTGTCCCTGTTTGGTCACATCTGTTCTCAAACTTCTGCACAAACCACAAGCAACTGCTGAAGGCTAGAGGAGGGGCAGCATGAAATTAGAGCACATGAAATCAAGATCAGTCCTTAATGTGGGACAGAGCAGAAGAATACACCAAAATACAAGAAACAGCTTGAAAAAAGAATTAAAAAAAAGTCAATAAGACTACCTTTTTTTTTTTTTTAAGAAAAAGCAGGATCTCAAAATAAAAAGCACACCATTGGTGGTCACTAGTGCTGTGCTTAAACTGTCATCTGTTGAATCTGGCAGTCTGCATGTCATTCAACAGATAAATGCCTTTACCAGAGCCCTCCGGACAAGGAGAATGTACAGCACACACATTTAAACCAGACTGCCTGGGCTGGGGGAAACTCTGTTGGTGGCCACAGACACCAAAGAATCAGGTATAGGAAACTCTGAGCAAAGCAGCTGAATGCTCAGAGGAAAAAATAATGAGAAGCAAACCTTTTTTTCCCCCCCTTCTTATCCCACATTTCGGTAATCCAGACTAATTGCACGGTAATGCAGCCACTCATAAATCTAAGAATACACAAGGATTACGTCTCTGTGGCTCAGCTGGAAGTGGTCTTTCCTTTCAGGTAGCCACAGAGCCATACAATCTGCTTTGGGAAAGCAGGACATATTTTATCTTCTCTCATCCCAGTTGCTCTAAGGAACCACATACTGCCTACTCTGCAACCTATTAAACATGCCACAGCAAAGTGTTTTCCACTCCGTGCCATGTGGGAGTCTCAGCAAAGCAAAAAAAAAAGTGGAATCTTTTTGCAGATTATTACATGGGCTCAGAACTCCCGAGCCTGTGCAAACATTAAAGAATACTCATAATATTTAAACTGGAAAACACGCTCATTTGCTGTAAGGCCTGTGGATTTCTTAAAAAAATAGAGGATCTTCTTTTCCAGTCATCCCCTTGAATGTGAAGTGGGATAACGAAGAAGAGTTCTAAACTATTTTATTGCAGCATGTTTTCATAGGCTATTTAGAGCCGTTTCAGTTTATTCCTTTATGTACACTTTGTCTCAGTTTTCAAACTAAACCAAAGCTTTCTTGGGGAGTTAGCTTCATCCAAGCTTTGTCTTCTGCTCCATTGTTCTTCAATATACTCCATGGAAACAGGCACATTGCTGGAATCTCCTCCATTCACATCACCAGTGGCACGGCTCTTCGAGGGCAGGAATTATGCCTGGAGCTTTTAAAGGGTATTTCTGGGGCACTGCAGGCCCTGGCACTCCAGAAGGAATGCTAAGTTTTGGGAAAAACCCACCATGTGTGCTATTTTCTGTGTGATGCAATACAGATTGAACACCCTCTCTCCAGGGCATCTGCTGCCATCACTCTGCCAATGCTGTTTGAATATGTGATCCAGACTTAGAACTTCTGTCTCGCTCCTTTTCTTCCCCTCTCACCAGCCTACAGCTGGGATTAGCATTTTCTGTGTTATCTGTCGAGTACACATGTTACAGGAGAACAAACCTTTTTATAGCAAAAGGCAGAGGATCCTCTGCAGACTCTTCACTTTTCACAAGGTATTTTCCACCATATAATGTGGAAGCACAGTTATTAAAATGTTACCTCTACAGAATTTTCCAGTTCCTTTTGTTTATTCCTAATCTACATCATCTGGGCCTCCTGTGCTTTTGGGTGAGCACATGGTTTGTAGTTGAACACATGAATTATCTTCACATGCCAAAGAAAGCTTAGGACCTGCCCAGTATATTTCAAAACCTTGAAAAAGTAGGAGGTTGTATCTGGCAGCAGCAATAAGCATTAAACATTCTCAAAGAAAGCTTTGTTATTAAAGAGAGGTAACCCGTTTGGATCAAGAAAGACCAACATAAATCTTCATTCAGGGCTTTAAGAATACCAAGAACTATTCTGAAATTAAATAAGCTTTTTTCTTCCTTCTTTTTCTTTCTTCCCTAAATGTTTTGTTTGGAGGGGCTTTTTTCTGTATTTCCTAGGTCTCTGCACTGCTAAATTTTAACCCCTTAGGAAATAAAGGACCTCTCTGATTGCCATTTGGATTGTATGTATTGAGTAAAGTATAATCCAAAAAACATCCATTTTAGTTATGCATGATATTGTTCCTGAAAGCACTGCACACTTCAAGGGTTCTTTTAGACAGATTTTTCTTGAAGAAGACGACCTCTACACCCCTGCAGCAAAGTTAGCAGGACCATTTCTGTTCTCATGGAATATCCTGAGTGGGAAGTGACCCATTGAGTCCAACTCCTGGTCCTGTACACACCATTCCCAAGAGTCACACTGTGTACCTGAGAGCACTGTCCAAACACTTCTTGAGCTCTGTCAGGCTGGTGCTGTGACCACTGCCCTGGGGAGCCTGTGCCAATGCCCAGCCACCCTCTGGGTGAAAATCTTTTCCTGATATCCAACCTAAACCTTCCCTGACTCAGCTTCTTGCCATTTCCTTGGGTCCTGTCACTACAATAATCTCCAGAACTCGAGGCCACCAGCATCTTTCAGATTGCCTGCAAGCAGAACTGAGCCCTCAGACCCCTTTTCTCTGCCAAATGGCACAGACAGGGCTACAGACCATAGCAGTGAGCCAGACCAGACCTGGGTGCACCTTCTCTGAGACACGAAGTGACGCTGTGTGATCATTCCCCTCGTCGTTTCTCCACTCCTGTTTCTCTCCATTCTTTTCTCTCCTTGCTGCTCTGGAGGTTTGGGTGCTGAGCTGGAAAGCTGAGCCCTACTGAGACCATAGACAGCAACTGAATAAGAAATCCTCCTGCCCCAAGGGTCGATCCTGAAAATATTTTGGGTAGCAATCTGCTGTTTCGTTAGCTGTATGAAGAGAAATGATGAGGTAAAGAGAAGCATGAATTTGGAGATGGTGCCTCACATCTGCCTAAGAATCTGAAATCTATGGAATATTTTGAACCTCTGTGGTTGCAAAGCTCCAGAAAGTGGTTAAAATAATATGCAAATTGAAAAATAAAAATCCTGCTGAAACATTTGACTGAATGTACCTTCACTGAGCTGAGGCCAGCTGGGAATTTGCTTAAGTCCCGGAATGAAGTGAGGTTTCTGATGCAGATAGCCCACAGTGGAGCAACAATGTTCCATGGATTTTATGAGTTTCAATAACTCTGCTTTAATCAGAAAATTAGAAGTAACCAAGAAACCCCCCTAAAGCTCAATTTGTGACTCCATTAAACCAGTATAGCACCAGAGTAATATCATGGTTTTCAACGAGTTATGCTGGCAAAAATTTGATGTCAGGGACGGGCGAACCAAGCCCCAAGACAGCTGTGAATTATCTTCTTCCTATCTGACATGTTAATGCTCAAGTGAAAAAAAACATGGTGGAGTTGGGAATGAATCCCAAATGCTCTCAACCTGAAAGTCTTGATAGAGAGAGATGTGATTTTAGTGCTGGTTTAATCACTCAAATACACAGAATATGTCTTAACAAAACCACCAGCTAAACAACCAGGCTGCCACAGTTCTTAATAAATTAACAACCTGCATTTACACACTGACATTACTAAAACTTTGTAGGGTATTACAATGGACAAATCCAAATATTTGTATAAGATTTACTCATGATTACTACTTCATTTTTTCTGAACACAAAGTTAAAATATTTACCCTATGGCATTAGGAATAATCTTGTAAACTGTAATGGAAGCAAAGAACTTAGCAGTGCTTTTCCTGTGCAATTTATCTGCAAGAAAATACATAATTGCATTAAATTGAAGGACATTATGCTAATTAAAAACCATGAGAAGGAATGCACTTTACAGTGCAGTAAGATTTTAACTTAAGTGAGCCATTTCAGTTTTGCCTCACTTGTAAAATCACAGTATTTTAATGTTTAGTAAATATTTGCAAAATTACACAAAATCACCTAAAAATGGAAATCTGCTAAATAAGAAAAAAAAAAAAAGGCATCTATAAGTAATCTAACATCTGATGATAAAAATATTAATCAGGAGACAAATGTTGCCAAACATACACATCATTATTTTAGTTCATTAGACCCAAGTCTGATGAATCTCTATGAAACTCACAAACACATTTGAGATCCAACCCATTCTTGCACCACTTTTACACCAACAGAATCCTATTAATTGGAGGTCAGTGGAGACCTGCTGGTGGTATATGAAAATGAGGAAATCAGGCACTTGGCTTACAGTGTTCCAGGCGAGACATAACCGCTTATGATTTCAGTTTCTTAAGTAGAATGAATACAGAAACAACAACAACAACAACAACAACAACAAACCAACCAACCAACCAACCAAACAAAAATCCAACCAAAAAAACCAAACAAACAAAAAAAAAACCAAACCACCGAAGTGCCATTTTTACCGCCAGGAATTGTACAACTCAAGCATGCAAAATGAAGAAATATAGCATTTTAGTGCCAAAGTAAGTTCACTAAAAAATTCTGAAAAACTGCAGTTTGCCAACTCGATGTCTGCTACGTACAACCAGGCAGTAACGAGGGATAAACACAGGAAGGTAAATGGCCAGCTTCCTGTACAAATACTTGACTTCATCTTAAATATTAAGCTGAAATCCCCCCACAACCTTAATTCAAAACTGAATCTATCACTTTTACGCCCTATGCTTACCCGGGGTTTTAGCATTTGTGCAGTAGTTGGCATCACAAAAGGAGCTGGAGTTGGAACTGATCCTCCGTGAGAATCAACATGCCTTGGGCAGGTCTGAAGTGGTGGGACTTCCAGGATTTCTCTGCTCCATGCCACTGTCAGAACAGCTCAAGTTCTTCTACCAAGTTTAGGTCAGGGTAGTTATTTAGAGTCACATACATGTGCCAGTGCAAACTTTTACACATTTTTCCTAGAGCCGTGTAAAAGCCACCTGAGGTACCAAATGCCTTGCACGTGACACACAATGTTCTGTTTTGTGTCACATTTACTCACCCACACAGGTGAGTACACCACTAGTGAATTTTGGTGCTTTCCTCCCAGCTCAGTTGCACACATTCATTAGCCAGATAAGCCACAATCTTTTCAAAATTCTAAGGGAGTAGTCGCTTAAAGAGAAAGAAGAAAAGTCCACGCATCAAACTCGCTTTATATCTACACTCCTAACCACTCTCTTCAGAGCCAGGCAATGAACTTCCAGGAAGAAATGGAGCAACACAGGACAAGAAATGGAAGGAACAGAATTATAATTCTACTGAGCAGATTATGCACTAGTATACAACCTTGGATGTTTTTTCTGATTGTTCATTTAAATGCAAGAAATGGTCCAAAATAACTGGGAGGGCAGCATTTGAAGGAGAGAGAAAGGAGAGAA
The DNA here is from genome assembly GCA_013397075.1 of Rhabdornis inornatus. Classification (NCBI taxonomy): domain Eukaryota; kingdom Metazoa; phylum Chordata; class Aves; order Passeriformes; family Rhabdornithidae; genus Rhabdornis; species Rhabdornis inornatus. The sequence continues at coordinate 917,026 of VWZS01010226.1, read as the reverse complement.
GACTGAAAATTTTACACTGCCTAATAATGACAATAAACCATGGATTCATGAGGAAATATATCTGGCAAAATTTCAGTTATACTACTACAGCAGAGAAACAATACTATTATATCAACAGAAGAGATGTTAAGAAATGTTATCATCTGTTTCAGAAACCGCTGAGGCTGCCTTGTTATGCTGGTTACTTAGACTGTCTAGCAGAGGTCTAGATCTTAAAAAAAGTCTTGTTCAATTAAGATATTTTTTCACTAAAAACAAATTATTAAACTGTACACTGTTTATCTGACTTTGATCAGCATAGACTGAGTGTTTCATTCTTGAAAGCAATGTTTACAATCTACTGTACCATCTCCTGGAGTGCAATCCTAGTGGTGTCTTGCAGAATAAGGCTTTTACTACAATTTTCAATGCCACAGGAAACGATGTCTCAATCTAATTGTCACTGAGAAGATAATTTTCAAAATGTCCATGTCCATTTCTTTGTTAGTCATTGCGCCTGCTGGTTAAATTAATTACTTCTCCAGTAAAAATTTGAATGCATAACTATAAAAGAAAGTTATCCCAGTCTTTTTTTAGAGCGTTCTTCATGTCCTTTCTTCAGATGACATTTTTCAAAGAAAGCAGGGGCATCAAAAGTATTTGAATTTTCTTTTCCTTAATTACCTACCAAATTCTACAGCGTTCCTGACCTGTATAGCCAGAATGATGGTGCTAAATTTTGCAATACCCAATTCACCATCACTATTGCTTGAACACAGGAAGCTCATGGCTGGTGAGAAGAAACCACAGTTTGCCTACTTTCTGTGCTTCAGTCTCCGAAAAGGAAAGAAATGTTCCTTTTACAGCCCTATGAGCTACTAAACACATAAGCTTTGATTAATGGATGTATGCTCAGTGGTTTGTGTTTTTGGACTGGATTAAGAAGACCAACTGCTCCTGTCAAGCCAGATACCGAAATTGGAACCAAAGTATCATTTAACAATTTCAATCCACAGGTTTCATTACAAAAAGATTTTTCAGGTTGTCCAGAAAACTCATGTTCTGTTCTCTGGAAACCATTTCCCATGCTTCAGGATTGTTTATAGTAAATAAATCATGTGCTGGATTAAGAGAAAACCCAAGTCAGGTTTTAGCTTGAGTCTTTAAGCTTGAGAGTTTACAAAGAGATTCAGCAAACTTTTTTTGTTGCCTTTCATTTTTTTTCCTTCATTGTTACCCAAGACCAACTGAAAGAAATCAAATCTCCATCAAAGACATGATGGGTAATTTCATTTTGTCACATGAAGAATACTCCCCAAGAGATGACTTAAGCAATTATTCTAGAGAAAACCTCTCTTTCTCTTACTTCAGGTCTAATTCAGCAAGGGATGTTTCTCAATGTCCTAATTTCAATTAACCTTGAATATGAATTTCAGCATATCCGCAGTATTACTTCCATAATATATTGACACAAAATCTTTTCTCACAGCACTGTATGATGCATACATATGATGCTGAAAGAAATACTTTTCTCAGTATCAGCAGCCATTGATCCCCAAGAGCTTGAATACCTTGTCCAATAACAACATGAAGACCACTCATGAAGAACAGTTTCATGAGTCCCCTGGGCCCAGAGTTTATTGAGCATAGTTTAGCTGACCTGGCAGTAAGTACTCATGAAAACAATGTCTTTATGGCACATATAATTGTGATAACAATTACACCTCATTTCCAATTTCTTCCAGTTTAGAAGGATCAGTTGCTTTTGGAATCTGGCAGCTCCTCGTATTCCTGAGTTTTTAGTTGTTGAAGTTGCACAAGTTTGCCATAGATTCATCACAAGATCCATAAGAAAACACACTGAAAATAGTACATAATATGTGTTAATAGAAAAAAAAAATCTAACTACATATTAACTTTATCTGCATCTATTTTGACTTTCAATTTTCAGCCATTGAAATAATGTCATATGTTGAGGTATCGAAATTATTAACATCAGCTAGACTACCAAAACAAACTTCCATTCTACTCAATAGAATTGAACCACCACTTCTTCAAATTCCAAAATAAAGTCTAATGTACATTACCATTTCTCATTCTATTTCCTGAAAAAAGTACTTTTTCTTTTTTTTAATGGAGAAAGAGCAAGACATATTCATCCCAGTGAAACCACAGGACTATAATCCCCTAGCAAAAATAAGGTTTTCCCACAATCCAATATGCACATAGCACAAAGCTTTAGGAAAGGCAGAGCTCTCCTACCACTTTCTTTATGTTCCCAAGAGTCTAAACCAGGAAATCTTTCCCCCAGAACCTTGGATTAAGAGTCTCTCTCTCAAGTGCATAACCAACTTTGTTAATTGTGTCTGAAAGCCGTGCTACCTAGCACAGAGTTCCCATTTTCAAGAGAGTACCTAAAATTTTAGCTCTGTGATGTCATCCTGATGGCCAAAGCTATGAGTTTTAAATCTCTGACTTGTTACTATTGTTTCCAAATCAGTAAATGGATGTGAAAATCTAAAATGTAGCATGACTTTACTAGTTAGGGCACACTAAGAGCAAGTTATGGTATATGATTTCTTTTCCCTGCTGTAGAAACTTCAATATTGCCCTGACATCCAGAGCAATACCAAAGAGGTCAGCACAAACCCTTGCCCCTTCTGAGGTGTTGGGTGTGTCTCTGCTTGTGTCTGGGCATCCATACAAATCATTTCCTCATACTTTGAGTACATTTAGACTGGAGAGTGTATTCATTGCAGTAGAGGGCAGTAGCATTCATTCACAAGGCAGACAGAGCTGTGTACAGTACATATAATACCAGTGCAGCTGTCAGACAATTTAGGCAAAAGGAGTGTGTTGAAGGAAAAACAGTTCTCCTCTGGAAATTAATTGTGTTTTTAATACATTGATCAGAGAGCATAATGAACTCACATCACACACTTTACAGATAAAGACAGGTAATCAGATTTTGTAATCTCAATATTAAAATCATCCTCCACATGTTAAAATTAGTAACCTCTTAGGAACTCAGTCCAAATTTATGAGTGAACAGAGACTGCAACCACTTGTGCTTCATGCAACAATATGTGTAATTTAAAAATCTGCAATATTGAACTTGGGGCCATCCCTACCCCATTAAAAAGAAAAGTCTTCTCCAAGCCAGTGGAAACTGGCAATCTTCACTGAGTAGCAACAGCTTACAGAAATATATCTCCATTTGTAATCATTTTAGTGTATGGATGATGACATTTGCAAACATCTGGATCTGATGATGTCCACAGGAGATTCCAAAATGGTAGTGTCTAAATGTGATGATACAATAAATACAAGATGTTTTATTTTAGATTGAAATAGCAGAATAAAGACAAGGGCAGATTTAGATAAAGCATTCAAGCACGGGACTTCAGGTGGCAGCATGCAGGCCTCCTAACTCTGGAGAACACCTCCAGCTCCAGCCACCTCCTGAGATCTCAGAGCAGCCCTGCAGCTGCTCTCCAGCCAAAATTCTTAACAGCTCTGTGCTCACCAAACTATGCGCCTGTAATTTAAACCAGTCACTGCTCAACATAATTAAGAACCAATCTCTGAGTCCAGAACAATAGTCTGCTCAAGCACTAGCACATGGGAGCAAAATGAGACTTTATGTCTTGGCTCATGTTTGCTTTCATCATTTTTTTAAATTTTTTTTTTTCTCTTCCAAACCTTAGCTTCCCCTCTCCTCCCTGCAGCACACTCGTGGGCAGTTTTCAGATTACTGCAGCCTCCTCCAGGTTTTCTTCAACACTGAAATGGGGCTGCAAAGTTACCCCAAATGTACTGTCACATAGGAGTGCTACAGCAATAAATTTTGGGTGTCTGGCTTAGCAATAGCTTGCTTGGAGATCTAATGGAGACAGAGCAAAAACCAACCTGGCACATATTACAGCGTGGAACGGAGGGGAAATGGTGGGCTTTACACAAACCTTGCTGTGTCTCAAACCCCAGATGACTCAAGAACTGTTTTATGCCTCAGCTTGACCAAGGGCAGCCGCAGGGACATCTCTGACAGCCAAGAACAGCTCGTACGGAGAAGCCCGGGGAGATTTCTGGTTTCCCACTGCATTCCCTGCTCCGCCACGCAAGGGCTGGGGAGGCCGAGACAAAGAAAATCAGCTTTATGACACAATTTTCCTCTGTCAGGAAAATTTTCTGCTGGAAAGGGGGGGCCCTGCTCTGCTTTGTGGCCAGGAGGTTTCCAGTGACCAGAAGAAGGATTGGGAGCAGGTCATCCTCATCCCTGAGGTATGACACTGCTCGCTTAGGTGTGCACAAAGCCTTTTGGCATGGGCTGCACAAGGCCACTGTCAATGAGATGCAACTTCAGCACTGGTTAAAAGTTTAAACAAAGAAATAAAGCAATGAAGGAAAACAGTTAACACAGACAAAAATCTAAGACTTTGTGGGCCACAAGCAGAGAGAAGAGACACCCTGTCATGGAAAACAATCAGAAATGAGCTGTTCTTCCTACCAGTGCCGAGCTTTTTGAAAAGGACTTTCCTCACTTCAAGCTACTGACAAAGACAAACTCAGGAAATATTTTCTGTTTTGCATAACAAAGTCTTGCAAAGGAGGCCTGGGAAGGAACTCAAAATATATTTCGAAGATCTGAAATCGAAGCCATGTGGAAACTCATGAAAACATACAGCAGACAAGGGTTAACAAAGATGAAATCTACACAAGGTTTGTGTTCTACTTTTTCTCTCTGTGTATTCCTTACAAATGACCCAGTGCCCTTCCCCACAGAAAGGCCACCACTAGTCTCCCTAGGTCTGGAGACCACAGAAATTGTATTTGCAGTTCAAACCCCTCTACCCTCACCATGGTGCACTGCTCATTATACCATCTCTCTAACTCCAGCTGACTAAATTTGTATTATTTAAACTCAGAATAATAGGTAGATCGAATTCCAGCAGGGCCTTTCTCTCACCTAATTAACCTTTGCTATCATTAAATTAGACACTTCTGAGGTTGTCTGTGTAAGACATACCCACTGAAGCTGAGCAGTAACTGTGCCTGTTTACTTTGCTAATCAAAAATAAGGTATGAGCGTAGTTTGTGTCATCCTTCCATGGAAACGTGGAAGGAACTGGAAGCCAGGAAGAATTGGAGCCATCCACTCCCCAGCCCATAGCTCATTTCCATTAGGGAAGCAAAAAAATGTGTTTTTAGGAGCTTAGACTATTGTCATGTCATTTAAATTGTTCCTAGGCTTCCCAGATTCTGTGTGGTGCATAATGGGGTGTGTATGCTGCTCACTCATGGCCTGACAGTTCTGCACAAAGCTCCACATATGAAAAGGAAGAGAAAATCACCACTGTTAATGTCAGTCTCTATTGCTATTGGCACCAGAACTACTTCTTTTTAAAATTAACATTTGGCTCCAGAACTACTTCTCAAAGCTGACATTTGTCTGCTGAAGGCATCTACACCACTTGTGTGCACAGTAAAGCACAGCATTTCAAAGCTCTGAGCCACCAGGGCAGTCTTTGCTTCAGACCTTGAATTCAATTGCCTGATGCTTCTGCACATTTGAGCCAGAGGAACTACTTCAAATATTTCTTAGGTCTGAGAGCTAAGAACAAAGCTCTTTGCTCACAGGTTCCTTTCTGCCTTCAGAATATATGTTACGTAAATTTATCATTCTCCTCGTTTCTTTCCTTCAGAATCTTAAACATCATGTGCTTGCCCCAAATTCCACACCATTATGCCTGCTTTAGCACACACAGTCTGGATGACAAAACTAGTGTATCACACCAGAGTTTATCCTACATCCCATCACAGTTTATCCTGCAACAAATTTTCTTTCTGCATTAACCATGTGATAAACTATGGATGAAAGAGGGGCCTTCTTTCCAGTCCCCTTATCTATGGACTGTAACTATTATCAGGAAAATGGTGACCCCCTCCCTTCAGTTTCCCATGATAACTTTATTGGCTTTGTTTAAACAAACTTGTGTCCCAGTCCTCTGACACACCAACATGTTTACTGTAGAATCACTGCAGCTGTTGGTAAATCACATATTTTACAAGAGGACCACTATCAAATGTTTTAGATTTGGCTCTGTGTCCCTGTCAGATTGAACAATGATCACGTCACCATGCTAATGAAGGAGGGTAAACTTCGAAGTAGGGAAAAAAATCTCTTGTGTGTGGATCTGCAGCAGGAGGGGAAAGAAAGAGAGGTCCAATGCAATCTCAACATGCTGTTTTTTAAAAGGTGAAAGTCACCAATCCTGCCCCTCCTTTCCCTTTTCCTCCCCAGACTCCAGAGGCTGTTTTTCCCTCGCTGCTCTTATCAGTTCCCAGGCACCACCCTGCTGAGATGGAGGGACACTTTTCTTAGAGAGAGAGAATTTTCAACATGAAAATCTCCTTGCAGCTCCCCATGACTCACAGGCTGTGCCCCCCGATGCTGAGGCCTGGGGTTTCCATGAAGGGTGATGGAAATACTCTTTTACAGAACACAGCTCCTTTTAGAGCCCTGCTTAATTTACTGGTGTGACATTTCCTGGGAGAAAGCAGCCATGCTTCTCTCTCCTGTGATTTGCTAAACAGTGTGAGCTATGTTAAAACCCAAAACCCTGCAAACACCTGAAAAGCCCTTGTTGGGGCATTCTTGACCAATTATTTCATTGGAAGTGGCTCATGTTAACGAAGCAATTAATGGAAACCTAAAGAAAACAAGAAATTTGGAAAAAGCAAACATTGAATAGCTGGCAGTCAAGTGAATGTTGGTTCTTTTCTACTCACGGGCAATTTTAATTCCAATTTTATCCACTTAGTCAAACACTAAATCTAGGTATGCTGTCAATCTCCTTTTTTAAAATTCTGGCTAATTTACAGTTTCTCACTCAACAATTTATAAATAATATATGCTGACCTGTTTTTATAAAGCTGTCCAAAGCTAATGCCTGCCCCTCTTTTGGTTTTCGGTGTGGAAACTGAGAGGAGAAAAGAGTGGTAAAATGAGTGCAGAAAGTAAAAATTCACTAAGGTAACACCCTTCCTCTCAAGACAACAAAGTGGGAGTGAAGAGCCCGTTTCACTATCTTGACTCTAGAGCTGGGAATTATTCAGAGAGCCATAACCTTTAGCAGAAATTGTGCTCAGACCTTCCCAGGGGTGAGGCGAGCTGGAATCACAGCCGCAGCCTCTTAGGAAATGCCAAGCCTGCATCTGCTCGTTGTGCAGAGATTGATTTCTCCATGGGACTTGGCTGGATGGTGCTGGAGATGAGCCTGTTGGGTTGACTCCCACTGCCCTTTTAACCTGTGCAGTGATGCAGCACCTCCCTCCAAGGCAATTGGAGAAGAGCTGATCTGTGCCCAGCAGCTAAAACTGGTCACTTCTCCCTATGGAAGTGAACAGAATATCATGCCTAATGCTGGTTTAAAACATGCCCTCCCTAACAGCACTGAAAGCCATGAAAAATGGACAATGCCTGGAAGCTGTGAAGCTTTGATTTTTATTTTATTGGTTGTGTCTGCTATACACCTGTGACCCAACATAAAATTTCTACTGGAGATGGAATATGTCCCTGTGAATTCCCACAGGCAGAGTAGCATATAAAAAAATAAAGAGTCTCCTGGGTTTTTGCCAAAATAATTGGAAATCTCAATTTATAAGTTTTAAAACGTGGTACCAGCTGGCAGCTACTGTTTGTAGAGATTCATTTTGGTTATGGTAACTACTAAACAACTACTTTCTTCTGAGATAATAGCAAACTCTAGTTTCGAGTTGAAATCCAATGAAGTAAAACAAACTTGCAGCAAAATATCTGCTACTAAAGTATCTTAGGAAGAAAGGTAACTATTCCTAGATGGTTGTACTTAGGCCAGCACCATGGAACAGACCAGCACTCCTAGAGTTTGCAAGTTTTACAGTTAAATGCCATCAAGTAAAACTATATTATAAACACAGCAGAGAATTAAGTGTGCTCTGCCAGAGCTTTAGATTTAAAATGAAACTTTAACTGTTGTCCATCAGTGCCAATGGCAGAGATTAATATTCCATACAGAGCGAAATTTGCATAAAGAAAATATTGTCCCAAGATCACTGGATACACCAGAAATAAAAGAGTGTGAAAGGATGAAATAAAGAACTAAAAGTATGGGATGAAGCTTAAAATGCCACATCAGCAGAGAAAGCCCCTTACCCTTTCCCAGGCTGAACTCCCCTCTCTGCTGTGTGAGTCATTTGGTCCTGACCCCCCCTCCAGCACTGAGAATATATGTGAGGAACTGTGGTATCAAGTGAAACCACTGTCAGGATGGCCAGCAGCAAAACCCTCAGCAGCCTTATGTCACCATCAAACCTTCTTGAATCACTAAAAAATCTTTTCTTTGTGGCTTTGCATCACTTGTAGAAAATGACCTGGTAGATGTCTGAAATAATACCTTGTTTTCCCTAGAGTCAGTGATTCTGAGGAAAAGTAAACTGTATGAATCACTGCATGAATGCTTTCCACTCCCGTCTGGACCTCAGGAGGAGTCAGGAGCTTGAATAAGGTAAAATACTGACATACAGATCACCTGCCTTTTTTTTTTTTTTATAAGGGCTGGACATGAGCCTGATGAGAGAACAAGGGGATCAGTTCCAATGGCCTGACTGTGGATGGCTGCAAGACATGTCATTCCAAGAACTAGGGAGACAATACAAATAACAACTGGAGCTGAACTAGTATGGAGGACTAGAAATAAAATACTGCAGCTACCTGTACTTGAAATTCAGATTAAGAGGTAGGAAGAAGAGGAGGAGAAGGACAGGGACAGCACAGCTGTCACCATGCCACTGGCTCAGGGAAGAGGGAACTGTGAAGCCCTTCTGTGAGAACAGCAGATCAGCACTGCTGGATGCAGTAACCATTTGCTGGCCATCCAGCACAGCACCACTCAGTTCATGTGCTTAAGAAGGAAGTGTATAAGCTGCTGAGGTTTTACAGAGGAGTTTAACATCACAAAATGTTTTTGGGATCCAGTTTAGGGAACCTAAGTTCCAGACTATAATCATATTAAGAGTATCACCCTCTTAATATTCTTACTATTCTCTTTATCGGTAGGCAATCTCTTGCTGATCAATAGAGGGGTTTTGTGAACCCAGTTTAAATTAACTCCTATGGTGGCTTCTATGCACTACTTTTGGAACATAATTAATCATTTTCTTGGACCAAATTCTTGATGCTTCACTAAATATATGCCCTGGAACTTGGAAACAATATCACTAACAACTTTGGGTACCAAAACAAATATTTCATCAACTACATCAAAGATTAGAGACCTTTTCAGAGTATATGCCTGTCTCTCTAATAAACTAAAAATGATCACAGCACAGGCATCTGTATCTCTGGATGAAACACAAGGTTTAAAAGTCAGTAAACAAATACTCCCATAGTTGAAACTTCAAAGGACCCCACAGTCACCAAAGAAACACTTCACCTTTTTGTGGTGGAGTAGATATTTCCCACATGAAATAGGGTCATGAGGCACCATAATGCTAAATAAAGCTGTGGATGTGGTAGGAAATCTGGGAAGCAGATTGCAAGGAAAACTTTCTCAGACTTTCACAGTGTAAGTGCTCAGCTGAGTGCTGTCTCCCCAAGATTCTGCAATCACAAGAAGAAACCTTTCACCTTTTGTTGCAGTAAATGGGCTACACCTGCCAGGCACAATGAATTCTGACAAGGGGATGAGATGATTTGAGGAAATGCAGTATTTGATGTCACTGATGTTTTAATAAAACCAGTTTTGTCCACTTTACAAAGACCATGTGTTGAAATAGAGACAATATATCACAAGGCCCTGAAAGCCATTGTTTATTATGTCTTCATACTAAAACATAGTTTTCAATGCTCTTCAAGCCATTTCTGTCTTTTCCTTGTTTGGCTTTGTTTTCTGAGTGCCTTGTCTGAGACTTGCCTTTTAACTTTCCTCAGGAAGCCTTGTAGAGTGGAGTTTTCACAAAACTCTTGCAACTGTGAACTGGAAACCTTGAGCAAAATTTTAAACTGAAAGCATGACAAGAAGCTAAAGCTCCCGTAACATTTTGTGGCTCATAAGAATCCTACTCTCAAACATGCCTGGCAACCAAAGGCATCAGCAAACCTGGAAGAATTGGCAGGTCTCTGGTGTTGGGTTAACACTAGGCAGAGCTCTGTGCCCAAGAGGAGACAAAGAAATGGAGCAATGGGAGGAGCCTTGCTGGTTGAAGCAGCAGTGAAGATTTTTGGTTCTTTTTCTCTTTATTTGCATCCACCCCTGGCTTGTGTCATCATGGATATATAATCCCCTGCTTTTAAAAGAAAAAGCCTGTTCTATGACCTCATGTTGACTCCCCATCCTGGGGGTAAATGCTTTTTACTTGATAATTGGGAGATTCTTCACAAGAAGAGGCAGCACACACACCAGAATCACTGGGATGATTTACTTGTGGGTACCACTCCGAGCCACATCTCACAGGGTCAGTACTGGTAAATGTGCATGACTGTGGCACACTTTTCTGACAGCACTTTTGTCTCAGATTTGGAGAACAAAAAAGATTTTGCGGCATCCCAGAGATGCAACCGAAAAAAAAATGATTGTTTTCCTTTTAGTTCTGTGTTACTGTTTTCATTAGGACATCCCAAAAGTTATTGTAACGAACCGGACATCTGAAAGAGAAAGGTAAAATTAAATCTGAATGTCCTTGGTAGGAGTGCTTTGATGTAATGTTTAGTTTAGCTGAGAGATAGAAGTGTAGAAAAGAGGGGTAGGATGGCTTATGTCTGTCAAGTCTCCTACCATAGCTGAAAAGAATGATCTGAACAGTCTGCTGTTAAAATGTCTGAGGCAGATGTTACTTTTACCACCGCAGTCAAAGCAAGGGTCTTCAGTGTTTGACTTTCCAAATCCCCTCTAAGTTCCTTACAGAGACATAAAATGGTTTGTTTATTAAATCTGTAATTTTACGAAACTTGTGAGGTCCAGAATGAAATGGCCAATTCTCCACAATCTCTGGTGGGACATATATTTCCCATAATCTCTTTAAGAACATACCTCCCTCAGCTCACACCAAGTGCCACATTAATAATCTAAGAAGACCCTAAATATCCTTTTTTCTTTCATTATCATTTCTGCTATATTCCTCTTTAATACTTTCCAATTTAGCCATTTTATTCTTGTAATGGCTAAATTGGAAAGTATTAAAGAGGAATACTTTTCACATGGTGAAACTCCACTTTATGTCAATTTCTAATATCTGAATATATTCATGCTTACTTGCTGCTTTTTTTCCCCTCCAAAGATTTCAAAGGTGTTTTCAAACCTCATGTAGGAAAGATTCATTTTAACAGCCACAAAAGATTGATCATTGCTCAGCAGCAGACTGCAGTGAAGCTGAACACTGAGGAAGAGCTCATGTCAAGGAATACAAGGAGAAGCTTTCCTGAAATCTGTGTCCGATTAGGATATTTTTGTTTCCTCAGCAGTCTGGTTGGGCAGTTGCCTCTTTGCATATCAGAAATCAGGAATGGAATAACACCCCAGTGGCAACACTGGGAAACAATGCATCTAAATGGGTCTATTATCTGTATTTAAATTTCTCAATAGTTAGATAATAGACATAAATTCACGTCAAACTCTGAGCAACTGAATAGAACAGGGCAGGGAAAGGAGCTATGGATCCAGAAGGGTGCAGGATGTATCTCCTATTAAAAATCCTGGAGGAAACTCTAAACCCTCTGAAGCTGGATAGAGCTTTAGCTCTTTTTGGGCTGTGTTGCAGTCATCCACTGCTCCATGTCTAATGTCCCAGAGGAGCTTAAACACAAAACGCCAGCACTCACCCAGGAGCTGCCCTCACCTCTGATACCACAGCAATCATCAGCCAGTCCCGAATGTTTGGGATTTCTGGGACTAATTGGGATCAGGGCCTGAACTCTGAGAAGGGTCTGACAGATGAGAAACACATTAGGGCAGCACTGGGCAGTCACCATCGATCCACGAACGCCGCCAGAATGTCGCACGCTGATTGCCCAAATCTGGCATGGGACTGACATAAACCAAACTGCCCAGGGCACAAGAGCGTGCCAGCCTGTCCTGGGATGCCAGGAGAGCCGGGAAGGGCAGCAATGAGAGATGGAGAGCACGAAGTAGGGATGAGGGATTGCCTAGGCAGGTCTGATCTTCCCAAAAAAAGAGAAACAGAATGCAAGTAAAATAAAGCAAACACCAGAAGATACAGAAAACAGAGGTAAACCTCCCTAAGCATACTTCAAAATATTTCCTACTTGACCCTGAGATGCTGATTACTACTTAAAGACACAGAGTTTTCTCTACTGTTACTCCTGGGAAAAGGAAACAGTAATGGGCCTCCTTAGGATGGGAATTTTGTTTCTTTCCAAATACTGTACACATTTTTATATGCCTTCGTAAAATTTGTATGCAAGTGTGCAAAGAAATCAGTGCACAGATGCCTCAGTTAGTGCTCTTGGCATGTTCATACAGCAACAAGATTTAGATTTAGAAAGAGGAGATAGAGTGGCACCCCAACATCAAGGCTTCCCCTGAAATATTTTTTTCACCACTGATGATTTCCCACATTTTAGAAGTAAAAATATATTATTTCAAAGTATATAAGTATAAATAGGAATACCTGTTATGCAGTGCACTGTACATCCCTGACTTCTTAGAAATTAATACAGAAGGTCCTCTGCTGATTCTAGGAACAAAATATATTAATAACAAGAATAGGAATTCTGTAGTGATGTAAGCAAAAACTACATTTTATGAGAAGGATCAGTAATTCTATGTATAAACACCATGTGACTTGTATCATTTGTTTGTTGCACCAGCTGGGAACAAGCACAACCGCAGGTGGCATAAACTATTCCTTAACACCTTTAAGGGGTGGAGGGAAAGAAATACGGGAAGGGTAGGGAAAGGAAAAGGGGAAAAGGGGAAATAAAGGGAAAAGGAGAAATACTTTTATGTACCAACTCTCATAGCCTCTAGTCAAATTGAGTGAAATTTTTGAAAGCTCACCAGGTGAACTCAGGGTATCATGAAGTCCTTTGGAAGGCTCATCCTGTGCGAGTGCCAGCAGAGGCACAGGGAAGTTTTGCTGCTGGTACTTCTGCAAATTTTATCCCATGCTTTCTCTGTCTCCTCCTGGTCTCCCAGTGCTTCTGAAGGAGACCTGCTCCAGGAGGCTGAAGCAGTGAGAGCAGGGATAACAGCACTGAGGTTCCCACTTTTCCTGCTGGGGGGAACCATCCTGAGGGCTTCTGTTAGTTTTTAGCATTAGGTTACCTGGCAAAACAAAAGTACATTCCTGAAAATCTGTTCATTAGAGTTACTAGTACCTCATCTGTTTCTGTCAGCACATTTGCATATCAGTATTTGAAAACACTTGCCCATGTGTTTTTCTCTCTCTTTCTGCACAGTTCAAAATGTTGTACTTACACACTAGTTGATATTATTTCACTCCTCATAAAAACATATTTGTTCAGGGTTGTATGAAAGGCCCAACACCAAATGCTTAAGAAAGAGTACAAACAAGTGTGCAGGGGCAGTTCTTCAGGAAGTCCATTCCATTTCCTGCCCTCTAGTCCTTCATCTGATGTGTTCTGCAGAGAGTAACATCCCTCCTGAAGACAAGCCATAATTCTTGATGGTGACCTCCAGACATTCCTAGAGACAAGGATATAACATGAGCAGAAAGCAATTCTTTGGAACACAGCGCTGGCACTCGATGCTGTGACACCCTTAGACACCTCGCAGTGTTCTTTCCCCGCAGCTGGCAGAATTTCAGCAGAAGCCTAACACAGATTGTCATACCAAACCTGAAGAACCCCCAAAACTCTGAATTTCTGTGCACTTCCAACTGGAGTATTTAAAATGTGAAAGGAGGGGGGAGGTTTTGAGGAATAACATGGCTTTACAATAGCTGTTATTCCTTTAGGCAGACTCTAAGCAAGACATAAAAATGTTCACATTCAGGTCTAACCATGGCAATTTCTGGTCCCGTTCCAAATACATTTTACTCTTCTACATGCAAAAAACTTTATTTCCACTAGTCTCAGCAAACAGAGGAGCTCAGAAAACATCACAGAGGAACCTACTGTTGACGGAATCACAGCAATTTTTACGGCTGAGCTTACATTTACAAGCAGGAGTATCAGCAGGGTCACAGCCCTGCTTCATGTCATGTGACAACTGAGCAAAGTTGAACACACACAGTCAGACATTTAGGTGGCCAGCTGGCACGGGAGGTAAGCACTGCAGTATCACTTTGCCCACCCACATAGACAGTGTTTTAAAACCAGTAAATAGAAATACAACAGTAGTTTTATAGAAAGGCCAGACCGTAAATAATTAATCCATAGGATAAATATGCTTACACCAGACAGAAAGGCAGAACTCACCAGCCAAACTTTACCTTATATAAAATTTTCTGGAGCATGTACTGTTTTCAAGTGTCATTAATACAAAAAATACAGCTCCAAACTTTTTGTTGTTTCATGCAACCAGCTACCCTAGCAGAAGCCTTTCTTAAGAGACATGCTATATTTTAATACACAACTGCACCATGGAAACAACTCTGATATCTGTCACACAGACAGTTTCCCTCAGGTCTCAACTCATTCTGCAGCTATCTCATTAAAGTGATGATAACTGCAGTCATATTAGTGAATATGAAAGCTGCCTGAGTTACAAAGTTAGCTCTGGCAACTGAGCATTTCAGGGAATTCAGAGCACAACACAAGTAAGATATCAGGAAGTGTGCTCTTCTTTCTTTTCTTCTCAATAAATTCTCTCTCCAGTTGTATCAGTTGGAAAAAGCCATACAATTCTTCTTCATTATTAAATGAAAAATAATTTTAATTTTATGCTTTAAAAGTAATGTACATTTATCATTCGCATTGACCTAGGAAAGTACCCTTAGGACTATCAAAGCTTTAAGTTAAAAAAGTTAATAGAAATTGTATTAAAAGTGGGTTTTGCCACTTAATTATAAAAATAATGCTCCAGCTTAATGTTCTTGAGGACAATTATGACAGGTTTAATGCTTTAAAATATATGAGAGCTAGTCAACAATACATTCACCTCTTTTTGCAAGAAGAAACACAATTTCAATAATTTGAAATTCATTTTATGTACAAAGGCCATGTCCCTTTTCTACATAAGTACTATGTTAACCCTATGTGACTGCAATGTTTCACTATGCTGGCAGTAAAGGTGAGGAGGGGCCAAGGAAAGCTGATTTTCTTTCCATTCTGCTCTGAGATAAAATACAGAAACTTTAACTAAATTTTCCCCAATAAGCTGGAGTGAGGTAATCAAACTTCTGGTCTTCTAATTCCTTCCCAGGGAAGCTACAAGGTTTCATAAATGGTGTCTGGGCCACCATGAGCCCCAGGAGGAGACAAGCAAAGAAACAAACTGGAATTAGAGATGCAAATATCAACATCTACCAATAAATCTGGGTTTTTTCTGTTTTGAGGTTGATACATTAAAAATACGACCCATAGTGTAGAATTTCCTAAGCAATTCCCCTATGTGCTTCCATAACTTTTTTCTCAGCTATTTTCCTACAGATCGTAAAAGAGCAAAATCAACTGAAAACCCAATAACTACTTTTTTTTTAAATCAAACTGTTTCGGAGACAGAACTTTATTAGACTGCCCATATGATGTAGCTTTACAGACAAAAGTAAACACTTCTTAAAGCAGTGCACAACCAGTCTTTATTTGCAGCCAGATAGCATCAAAACTAAGAATTTAAGAGCATTCCAGAAAAGACTGGAGAGTTAAAAGATACCAAGAGTCACCTTCATAATGAATGAGAAAAAACAAATCTGGCTAGGGCTATAAAAGAAACCACAAGTCGCAGAACATGATCCAACCTGCACCACATCATGGAGTTAAGGAACTCTTAGTCTTACATGAGAACTAATATTGACTTTTACAAATATTTATTTCCCAACTGATACAAGTCAATGGGCAGGGTTTGATGCTGGCCAGATTGGTGCATCCACACTGCTGACCCAAGTGTAAAATGAGGTCTGCATTTCATGTATGCTGGGGTACCGGCCCCAGCAAGCCTGCAGTGTGCTTTTCCGCAGCTGCTCCATGAATCCTGCTCATCAGATTCGCTGCATATTCCTCGAGGGATTTTAAAATAACTCTGCACAAAGAAGCAAAGTTTAACTCTCCCAGTTCCCAGGCTGAATCAGGAAGACTACCACTTACTTGTAATTCTGATTGGAAAATAACAGAGCTAATAAGAGGGGGGACACAGAGTATTCCCCCACATACCTCTACTTTTGAGAGAGAAGAGATAGCTTTTCATGTGCCTCAACATTTCAGGATTAGGCACAACTTTAGTTCTCGTTTCATCTTTTCTTAGTTTTCACCTGGTTTCACTAGAATTCCTGAAGCTTGACTTCATGCATCTGCTTCCTTGCCCTTGATCTCCCTGAGATCCCAGGTAGGGTTTCTCTCCTGGCACGTGGCGCGCAGCTACCGGAGCGTGTTAGCAATTAGGGCAGCCCAGGGGCTGGGCTGGGCTGGCTGCAAGGGCTGGGAGCTGCAGATCTGCAAAAACAGAGCACTGCTGTAGCTCACACATGGCTCTCCAGTACCATCTTCCCACCAGGTGTTTTGTCACAGGAAAGAAAATCCACTGCAGAAGCGCGAGACCGTCACTGATCGCTGTCACTGCTCCATGAGAAATCGCTGCCAGCTTCAAAAAGGGCTTTGAAGTAGAGAACACATCCACCAATAACAATCTGATAACATCTTTCACTTTCCCTTCCCGAGTTTCCTCCTGGGCCCTTTCCCTCACCTTTTTTTCCTCTTTCTCTCACTCCATTCCTCACCAAAGCCTCAGACTTATGGTTGGACTCGATGATCTTAGAGGTCTTTTCCAACCTTAACAATTTTGTGATTTTATGATTTTAACCACTGCACTGCTTTCCTCTCTAATTTATGCCACACATGTGAAAAACTCGTGTCTCCACCTGCTTTATAGTTAGATTATGCATTTATTTCTCATTTGTACACATCAGATACAATCATGGTTTTCAACAGAATGGGAAAATAATGTGAATGGGATCCATATGTAAAATAAAGCTCAATGTTTTGCTTACGTATTTAATGAAT
Organism: Rhabdornis inornatus; assembly: GCA_013397075.1. Taxonomy (NCBI): domain Eukaryota; kingdom Metazoa; phylum Chordata; class Aves; order Passeriformes; family Rhabdornithidae; genus Rhabdornis; species Rhabdornis inornatus. The sequence continues at coordinate 899,871 of VWZS01010226.1, read as the reverse complement.
TAAGGCACTCTTTTCTTTCCTCAGCTGCTGGCAGGTTGTGCTGATAATCATCACACATGATAGCTACTATTTGTTGTATATTCCATTAAATTATCACACAAATCAAGTTGGTGGTTTTCTCTGCAAGAGATACAGATCACAGAAAAATAATATTTATTAAAAATCTCTGCCACTTTCATGGAGGCAATACAAGTATCTGACTATTAATTCCACCTGTAATACTAACAAACTGAGAATGAATAATGAAAAAGCTGAACCCTCTACCTGTGACATGATTTTCAATACCAACCTCCTTACAGAAACATGGTGGGTTGTGTAGCACAAGGAGACCATTAGGAATAGAAAACCTTCAGACAATATGTTTAAAGAGGGATGTTTACAACTCATATTTGAACATGAGTAGAAGCTGCACCAAGTAGCACCTTTTACTATAACCGCATATCCAAATTTTCCCTTCAAATTTAGATTTTTAATGCTTAAAATAAATACCTGCTTATTACCTACCTAATCAAATATCTGGAGAGTCAAAAAAGGACATTAGGTCATACAGAAAAACTAGTGATGAATATTATCTTGCTTTACTTCCTAGAATTCTTTATTATACTTAATTTTGCTGTTTTTATCCTGATAACAAAATGCATTTTGAATTTGATATCAAGTAAAGGCTATTACACTACACATAGCTGAAGACATACTTGGTAAAAAAGTGTTTTAGTAGTTAAAATACACCTTAATATCTGGGTTGTCCTATACTTTACGTTATACAAAATTATTTCAAGTTCAACACCTTCATTGTTTTCAGTAATCGTTTCAGTTTTTGGCATGGAGAGAGTCAACAGGTCACAAAAGTGTCTTTCCCCTCTGCTGTGAAATTTCATTTGGGTCTGAAAAAAAGCCCTGAGCTCATGGGGCTGTGACCTCAGCCAGGAAGTCCACAATTTCTAGTGTTCATCAGCAGGAGGGCAACGAGCTCCTCGGTCTCACTGCCAACCTCAGCAAAAGCCATTTCCCTTGAGACTGAGCTTCAGAAAGGGCAGCGCTACAGATCAGTTGCTTAACATCTATTAAAAATTCTTCACAGCCAAATCCCTCACAGTGTTGTATAGTGAGACTGTTACATTTACAGATGATGACATTTTGCCCAGCCTGAGTTGCTTTTTTTCTACTCAAAACCACACACCTCTAAACAGATGCAGTTTCATCCTAGGAAATGAAGATCAGTCCTGAATTTAAGATACTCTGCCCTCTAAGCTTCTTCTCCCCTTCTCTTTTTTTTCTTTTTTTTTAGTCAGGTTAAATCTACCTTGATATCATTAAACACCTCTCTTAAAGTTCTCTGTAAGATGGAAATAGCAGCCCTCTATGTCAAGAGGAGATAAATGCCTTCATATTCTCCAGGTACTTTGCTGGTACATTGATGGATGTCCTAAATGAGGCTAAAAGTAAATGTACAATTCCACATTTAATTCCAGCCTTAAAGACAGAAAGGACTCTGCAGTGAATAATGAAAAGAAAGACCAAAGTTAGGAAATGTCTGGAGTATGCGTGAACGTGTAATTAAACACTGCACCTTAATGCAAAAGGCAGATGAATTAGAACTGCAAATCCACTTAGTGTTAACACTCCTTGCTTCACAGAACTTCACAGATTAATGTCCTTTTAATGTATTTATGAGCAATGATGTACAAACCTATATATACTTAAGCATTGAATGAGCAATGAATCAAGTCTGACTCAGGAGAGATTTACTGTGTTAACAACTACAGGAAATAAAATCTGGATAAGAAATGTCATTTGTACTGGAAATTAATTTCAAAACAGTCATCAATTTATTCATGGAGCTCTAATGAAAAGGATAAATTTTGCTTTCCAAGCTAAAATTAGAAAAGTCATTATATTTTAAAAAACCCTCACCATTACTTGAAATCCATTTTAACCAACTCAGTCAAAAACTCCAGTTATTAGAAACTGTTACTTAGCAGTCACTGTTATTTCCCCACTATTGTGATAATTTACACAGCTCCACTCCACCCCACCCCATGCATTCTCTCTGGGTTTATCTCCCTTTTCCTCCTGGTGATGTCCTGATGGCACAGTTCAGATCTGGGCCACCCACTACCCACCCTGCACAGGGATGCCCATTGGAGTCCTGCTCTGAGGCTCACTGCAGGCAGGGTTGAGAAACCCGCAGGGAAGGGAAAACCACTGGATTTTTGTGTTTTTATGGAGTGTGGCTATGACCCCACCACCCCTGCTAATACCTTATTTGATGGGTTGCTTGCCTTCCCTGATGGTGTGGTGCCCTGGTGCACTCTCTTACCCACACCAACAACGAGTCTTCCCTCTCAGGGAACCTATGCAGGGGGGGAAAAAAGGTAAAAAGGAGACAAACACCACACATGAGAGCAATCACAGCTACAGCCTTGGTACACACTGCCTCTTCTCTCTGGAAGGCTTCCCCAGAAGCTCCCCAGGCTGCCCCTTCCCTCTCCCCACAGACCCAGAACAGGATGCACATTAGGACTTTTCAGCTGATGTTAATTCAGCTCAGTTGACTCAAAGCTTAAACAAAGGGAGGGAACAAAGAGTANTTTAAACAACCACCCAAGTCTAGGATATAAAATAAATGCATTCCGCTAAAAAAGGGTAGGAGAGATGTGGTAGGTATAGAGACAGCATAGAACTGGAGTAAAAAAATTTATCTATATCCAGCTCCACAACATTTTCTACCTTGGACAAGATCTTCTTTCATATACAATGTTCATTGTTCCATTTTACAATTCTTAATCTAGGAATAATATTTTCTTGGTCAGGTTTTGTATGAAATAGTCTGCATATGTTTTTGGACAGACATGCTTTGGTTCCTTGAAAATATGATGACTTAACAGATGTGTTTCTTAATGACCATCGTATAAATTGACTGTGTAACCCACTTCCCCACCAACTATTTGAGAAAGAGTGGGGTGGATGACATACAAAGTGATGTTTGGAAAGTATTACAGGACTCTGTGTTGCCTAAGCTACTGCCAGTGAGCAGGCAGACCTAAAAACACAACAATTTGATCTTCTACTTCCAAATATTTTTCTTTTTTCTCAAAAGAAGGAGCTTTGAGAGAACTGGTGGCTATCTTTCAGCTGGTGCACTTCTTTTGGTGATCTCTTCTTCTTGTACTTGTATCCCTACCAAAGCAACCAAGGGTCTAAATCAGCAAAGTTGTGTATTTTGGTGAGAATTTATTACAGAGAAAACCCTAATTTGAACTCTCAAAAGTTTAAATCTGTTGAGTCACAAACCAAGCAAGGTACAATAAAACTAATGACACAAACAGATGCAGTGAAATAGAGCACAATACCCTTACTTCTGTAATAGATCCCCAGAGGCTTAGCTATTGTTGACAAGCAAAAAAATATATTGCTGAGGATTATGATGACCAACCTGTGACAAAAGTCTGCGAAATGTTTAACTTGATAAACCGAACTCTGCTTCAAAGTTCTTTCTGAATAGCCAAGGTGAGGTTGGTAAAAATGTTTTTATTTGTGTTCTCACTTTTTTCTTTGGAATTATAATACCTTAGGTAGAAGAGATTTAGGTATCATTAAGTATCATATAAATATCATTGCAAATTACCAGCTTATTTACTACTTACTTAGTATTTAATAAATTATGTGGAATCGGTTTTATCCATGTGTGGGGGAAAAAAAGAAATCCACGAAGCAGTAACAATTCCTAGTCAAATAGTTCTCTGGGTACCAGCTGCACAAAATGCTTAGGACTAGGGCTGAAAGGACATAAACCCTGCAATCCTGTAATGAAACTGTGGTTAGACCCTGACTGTTCCCAGGGGGAGAAAAGGCTTTTCTAATACAAAGACTCCCTGTGCACATGCAGGGGGCTGGGAGTCAGCCTGTGCTGTTCCTGCATAGAAATAGAAATGTTTAATGTTGTTTAATGTCGATAATTATCTTTATGCAGATAGTCACACAGGTTACAAGCACAGTTTTTGCTTTTTACTCTCACTCTTTCCGGAAGTTTTTCAACTGTATTACTCAGATCTACCTATGAGCAGCTAATACTGACATATAATAATGTGTAAAAAAAAAAGCAGTGTTTTACTCACCCCTTACATTCATCCTTTCACCAACCAGAAAGAAATTTCTGGTGACAATCTGTGAAGATATTTTTAAGATACAAGTTTTTACCTTGGAGTTCTATTATGTAGCCAGCTTAATGATATAAAACACCATGTCTTTATTTCCTAACAATGGGTAGGGATGAGGCCTTGAACAACAATTCAGGTCAAAGTAATCTTGTTTCACGGTTTCTGTTCCAAAAGTAACAACCATTTTCTACAAGCCAAACCCATTATCCAAGTCCTGTCATTCAATACTAACAATTAAGTTTTACATACAAATAACAAAGCATTTTTTACATTTTAATGCTGAGGCTGGACTTGTTAGGCAAACCTGCTCCTAACTTTCACATAACTTTGAAAATAACATATTTTCAGTTTGCTGGAAATATCAACATATCCATCTACCAAAAAAAAAAAATTAAATTGAGTATAAATCATTCTGTCACCCACGTTCAAAGATTTTGCTTATAGTTATTTTTGCAGACCATTTTCATATAAATATGCCATAAACATTTTCCCATAAAGTTTCCATTTCCTAAGGCACAAATGTCATTCTGAGATGTAATTTACAGAATATCATCATAATTTGCACTGGTGTGGCAGCATAGGTGGAGGCCAGCGTGAAAGAAACTGGTTTGTGGAAGAAAGACTGATTGCCAAGGAATCTGGTGCTACAGTGTTTTCATTTACAGTTTTAGGAGGAGTGTAATGTCAGAAACTGGGCTATTTAAATGCTGGGTATGGATTAGATTTTTGACAGAAGAGTATTACTCTTGTTTTCCCAGCAATCTGTTGTTTCTAAGATTTTGCTTTAATAGTTGTGGATGATGTAAGGCTCATAAAGTAATGCAAAACTCACCCCATCTCCCCCAGATCAAAAGCCCCAGTGTTCCCCCCAAAATTAAGCCAGCACTCGTGTTCAAGGGTTTAACAAGGACAGTGGGTCAAACGCTGAGCTGAAGAACAGAAGTCGAAATGGAAGTTGTAAAATTTGGTCTGGGGACTATTACAGAGCCAGGAGTTAATGAGTTTAGTCCAGCAGTAAATCAGGAAAGGACTAACAGTGAAGGGACTAAAGAGCTCAGTGGTGTCTATGGTGTTTTTCCTATACTTCATGAGATTTTACTTTCAGAGTCATTACACGAGATGAATTTGTTCAAACAAAGCCTCAAGGGATTTGCTCTATTATTTCTAGACAGGAAGAAGAGTCTAATTTCTCTGGTACAGACTTTTATGATTCCTCTGAAATGTCTTTGCATACACATATTTATATATATTTACTGTGTGAATCCTTTCCTTGAGAAAAAATATAAACAGCTTTTACCAGTAACTCATTTCAATTTATATTATCTTTATACTGTAAATATCTGCATTAAATGGCTCCTAAAAATAAGTGACTTTATTACCGGAATAAAAATTATTATCAGTTTTGGAAAGTTATTGCTCTTATCTTGGTTATTTTGTGTCGCCTGCATGTACATCTGATGATAGCACTCATAAGCATCTTAGTCTTAAAATCCCTGGTGAGACAGACTTTTTTCCTGGGATGAAGCCCACCTAAATGAGAACAGTCAGATCTGCTGAAGCAGGAGACAAGGAACCTGGAACTAGTGAGGTCTATTAAGTTTGTTTTGCCCATCTTCTGTTTTCATGTTAAACCTTTCAAATATTGCATCTTCCTGATCTCCAGGAAAAGCTCAGTTAAAAGTTCATTTTGGCACAGCCTGCACAAGACCTCTAAATAAAGTCTTTTATATGGAAAAGTTTTATCCTATTTCATACTTTTAGTTTTTTATCAGATGAAAACAAATCATAAAGCCTGCAGTTCCTGAAACCAAAAATGTGCAGTGTTTCTTTCTCCTTTTCAAATTAACAACTTGACTTTTACATGAGTAACAGACTGAGCTGTATTGAGTAATATTTATAGATGATTTTTCAGCTTTACAGTTTGACACGTTTATTCCATTTTTAGTTTAAATATATATTAATATTCCATTATAAGTATCATTAAATTCAAACCCAGTCAAATTTAACTAGAAACTAAAGAGTTTATTCCCAAGTTATTTATCCCATTGTCAGCAGCATTTGTTCTATAATGCACTTATTTTTGCTATTCCTGAAATCTGTGAAATAAAAATTGAACAAAAACTTAAAGAAATCATTACCCCTAGAAATAATTTATCACCCTGTAAATTTGTAATTTTTATCACATGTAAAAACCCTGGAAGTATCATTTAAAAATGTGTCATCATGAATTATTTGGTCCTGCTGGCTAAGAAGTGAGGTTATCAATTAAAGTAAAATGAGAACTCATCCCTTTTGACTCAGTCTGGTCACATAATTTGTAGTCGTTTATAGACTCTCCCATTCATGGTGTCACTCCATTTACAGACTATAACAGTGAGGGAAAATTAATGACACAAATTGTTTTAGGCTGATATAATGTGCAAATTGCAGTTCCAAATATAGTGATAATGTCATTTATGGGACAATTCTGTGGGCAAAAAATTGTTATGACACATATTTTTATAAATCTTTTTACTGAAAGTAGAGTCAAGACAGGAGTCTTTGGATATTGAAGCTTTTCCAATTTTAGGAAATAATTATTTTCCTCTAATGATAGAATTGAGGAAACCCAGACTGCTCCTTTAGAACCAGCCAAATACGTTTTAAATGCCATCAAATACAGACTGTAAAGTAAATATTACTTTACTGCAACCCACACCATTTTTCCTTGTCCTGCTAAAATTTGAAAATAGATTCCTCACAGGAAGGTTTTATGTGTAAATTCTTAGTGCTCAATGACACCAAAAGACAGAAACACTAAAATTTTTATGTCTTTTTTCTGCCTTTCTCAAATGCAGAGACTTTTTTTCTATGGCTTTTTCCATATAGATTACTCACTCAGCACTGCATGAATTTTGGCCCATCTCAGAGGCCAGGGATGGCATAAATATATCTAAATAACAGTTTAAGTGTCTTCTAAATGTCTTTTCATTTTCACAGAGAGTGAAAAAGGATTAGAAGTAGACTGCTGAACTTCAACAGGTAGATTTTGCCATATGTTAGCATTTCAAAAAGTCAATTAAAAAATATGTTCTGCTAAAGAGACTGATCTGAATAAATATTTAAAAGTTCAGAATTTTGAAACTCAAACCCATTTTCCTTATGTTTATACACTAAATGTAGCATAAGTGGCATTTTATCAAAGATCAATCTACATTTGAAAAGGGATAAATAAAGTAAATAAAAAAAATGAAAGAAGAAATATATTTGTGAACTCTGAATTGTATTTTTTTTAAAGTTCAGAGTTTTGACTGTACCACTACGACACGCTTTTTAAAAACAAACAGGGAAACATCCAAAAATATGTATTTTTCTTCCNGCAATCACAGCTACAGCCTTGGTACACACTGCCTCTTCTCTCTGGAAGGCTTCCCCAGAAGCTCCCCAGGCTGCCCCTTCCCTCTCCCCACAGACCCAGAACAGGATGCACATTAGGACTTTTCAGCTGATGTTAATTCAGCTCAGTTGACTCAAAGCTTAAACAAAGGGAGGGAACAAAGAGTAAAATAAGTAAAAATAATGAAGCAATTGCTCAGTTAGTGTAATTGCATAGGCTTCAATAGGACTATGCTAATTTCCAGCAGCTGGAGTTCTGGCTCTATATTTTTATTTACTTTACCTCCTGTACTTAATTTCCTACCCTCCCTTTTGTTTGTTNTAAAAATATGTTCTGCTAAAGAGACTGATCTGAATAAATATTTAAAACTTCAGAATTTTGAAACTCAAACCCATTTTCCTTATGTTTATACACTAAATGTAGCATAAGTGGCATTTTATCAAAGATCAATCTACATTTGAAAAGGGATAAATAAAGTAAATCAAAAAAATCAAAGAAGAAATATATTTGTGAATTCTGAATTGTATTTTTTTTTAAAGTTCAGAGTTTTGACTGTACCACTACGACACGCTTTTTAAAAACAAACAGGGAAACATCCAAAAATATGTATTTTTCTTCCCCTTCAGATGGTATGGGAAAAACCTTTCAACAAATAAATGCCTGCATTTGCACAACAGTTTCAAATTACAAACTGTGTTCTCTAGCTTTTACAGGAAACCACTGTGCTTGGTGGCAGCATTAAGTTGTTTTTTTATTGGCCTAGGATGTGTACTGGTTGAAGGAGAACAATTTGGTGAACCACACATACAGGGCTGTTTACCCACAATTAATGCAGCACACATTAATCACGTGTGAGCAGGACGTGCAGACAGACCCGGGGCTGACTGGAAGCCCCAAGTTTTACCTCCACAATCTGTAAATTTTCTCCAGTTAACCACACAAATTCTTCCTCTAAGCACGAAGAGATGGAAGGGCAGAACTCTCAATGCTAAAGAACCAGCTCCCCAGATTTTGAAGCTATTTTTGACACCTTCTCCTTCCCAGCTGTGTTGCTCTTGCTGCTGCCTGAGTGGGCCAAAGGACTCCAAATTTTCTGTGTTCATTTAGTGACTACTTAAAGCAGAAGAAACTTGGCACCATAATCTCAAAGCACTCTGGAAAAAGTACCAGTTACATTTAATTCTAAATCAATAGACCTTCCAAATTATTGTTGAAAGCCCATGAAAAACCACAAAAAAGAGGAATTCTTCAGAAACTGGGGGAAAAAAAAAAAAAGGCAGGCAGAAGCTTTTTACATTATACACCCAAATATCCTTTTTCTCCTCCTGTCATTGCCTGCCACAGAGTCAGGAGCTGGATGGAAATGAGTCTGCAGTGCTAGAGAAAGGAACCCTCCACTGACTGAAGGAACTTCCACAACGTGGATGGGGACAAGATACACATGAACCTGGGAACACATCTCCACCCTGTTTTACAGACACCACTATTTTATTGCTGCTATTTTTCTCTGTGGGAAAAACAATGCAAAGGCTTTCAACGTCCAACACGCCCTTATACAAAATTTATAAATATGTACATGTTTGTCCTTGGGTTCACTCAATCAGTAATTCTTAATTTGAGGGTCATATTCAGAGATAAAATACTGTAAATAGCAACAGTGTTTATTCATTACAATAGTTTACATCACCACAGTTCTTGATGGCTTTAAGATAAAACAGAATATACGACGCAAGACACTCTAAAGTGATGCAGGACACACTGAAATTGGTGTAGTCATAAAATAACCCAAAACAAGGGAAATACTAGCTCTTCTGTGTTGTCTGGCAGCAATGAAACAATGTGGAATGGCAGATATATCCTATAAGGCTACCTGGAACACTTTCAGTGGGTTAATTCTACATGGAATCCTACTTTGCATTTCTTACATGAATATTCACATCTTAGGAAATCTTTTTGCTGTTTGGAAACTTTGGTCTAGTGGCAGATTGCAAAGGACAAGTAAATTTTTCTAAGCACTCTGAATGCTAAATTCTAGATGTGGTACTTGGAAATAGCTCATTAAAAGCCATCTTATTTCAAACTCAAGATATAAAAGCTTTCATTTCTGCAATGGCTGGGAAACTCTCCAAATAAAACCCAGGGTTGTACCATCCACATTTTGCAAACATTTCCCAATGTTCTATGCTTTTTTCCACAAGTATGGCAGCCAAATAATTCCTCTACAAATTAGCAACAGCCACTCATCCAGAAAAATAAAAGTTAACATTTTGATATGTCAAAGCTTCCCTTTAGTGTGAATAACGAATAATTATTTAGTGCGAACTTGGATAATTTCTGGATTTTTTTTTTTATTCCAGTTCCTTGTCCTCTAAGGTACCACCCAGTCAGGCTTTTGGGCAACCTCGTGTGTGTGTTTGGGTCACATCAAAAGAAAATTAGACTCTCTGCTTTTCATTTATTGAGAGCTTGGGAGTGCAGTCCATGCTGTTAATTCCAGGATGTACAACTATTGTTCTCCTTTGAATTTTTCCTAATACTAGCCAGGGCAATTGTTATTTGGATTTCTGCATGGACTTTGAAAAAAAGAATAATGTCAGGCTCGTTCCCATTCTCATTGAAGCTAACAAAACATTTGCCATGACTTCGGGAGAGTGCCAGGCCCTCAAGGAGGACTTTCTCAACATTCAGCCTCAGCTTTTGAAGTTCCACATGGCTCGGCCCAAAAGTTGAGTCAGTGGGGAGGAGCAATTTCTTGGATTATTTGCACGCTGAAATGCACATTCCAAAAACTGTAGAGGCCAGTTTAAAATAGAAATAATTTTGCCAAACGTGCCACGCTTTTTCCTTCATTTTTTTCCATGGTACCTGTGCTTTCCTGTGACCTTGGCAAGTCCTTGCTGTTATCACAAGAGGATGCATTTAAAGAAGTGTGGATGGGGATTTATGTTGTCTGGAGAAATTGCTTTCAGACAAAAGTCGTTTGTTCAACCATTTCCACTCCAGTGCAGGAACAGGGTGATGTCCTCCCATGATGCCAAGGAAGAGTATGGCTGCTCTGGCAAAGGTGAAACAGCTTTCCCAGGGGAAGCTGACATGTTATTTCTTTTGCAAAAACCCTCAGGACCTTCTGAAAAGGGACTCAGTATTTGGTGAAGCACTAAGGACTCTTTGGAAAACATGTTTTGCTTCATAAGAAGTTACTCAGAATGTGGTTCAAAATGTGTTTTTCTAACTAAAGAGAAATGTGTGCAGCATATGAAAAAATACAGAAACCCATGAAAGATATCTTTGTTAAATGTCAGTGATATGTGTCTGTTATTTTTCTGTCTTGCAAGCTAATAAACTGAAGACCAGTTGCTTTACAGACAGGGTAGTTATTAGCTCTCAGTAGAAAATAATGTACCACAGGGAATTTACAGTAAAAGAAAAATGCTCTTAAATATTTGGGGCCATCTGAGCCACCCAGGTTAAGTGTTTTCTGGCAGTAGAGGTGTTATTGTTGCCATAGCCCTGCCACATGATGTTATTCTCCCAAGTAAAATGTAGTTTTCCTATTAAACAGTCTTCCTCTGCTTAAGTCCATGATTTTCTTCTTGTACCTTTCCTTCTCGTACCCAGGATGGAAGAGATGGTTTTGAGGATTGTGCAAAAAAACAAAAAGAACAAAATTGCTATTGGTATTTTAAATAAAGCAGGTGGATTCCAATAAAAAGGCATTTAATTTCTGACTGCTGTCACAGCAAATAGAATTGTTGAAGGACTACATTATTGAGTAGAGTGACTGTAAACTTGTTGCTTCTGTCTTTCAGGAAAAGCAGAAGACATCCAAACCCAAAAATAAGACACTACAAAAACCGCTCTGTGAAGAGCTATCTAACCTTAAAGGCTTTTTATTTTTCTGGAACCTTCTTTCTGCTATTAGACATCTTCTGTTTTTTTCTTAATTGTAACTTGAATCTAGCTAATGAAGATCCAGTCAGACTGCTAGTAAGAACAGCTACCATTGCAAACCCAACAGCCAGACTGTGTGGTGAGTGTGTCATGATTATCAACCACCTTCCAGACAGGAAAAATAAACATGAAATTGTGTTTTCAAACCCTTCAAACAATGTCTGGCTGTACACATTCTTGGCCTTATAGTCTGCTTTTAATAATGTAAATATAAAATTATTCTGCATTAAAACTTGACAAAATTGCTTCATCACTTATTCCAGGGCACCTATAGCAAAGCTGAAATTTTATGAGTGTAAGTAGATTAGACCTGCAATGTTATTTTTAGTTGTGTAGTTATTCATGAGCAAAGGGTTTTTTAGATGCAAACCAGGTGCAGACCAGCTGCTCTGTGTATCTGTGAAAGTGGCCTCAAACTGAACAAAAACACTGCAGATACCTATCTTTGAATAGCAGCATTTCTGTGACACACAATTCCTCCACATTATCCTTGCACAACATTTTTCCATAACTAAATAATTGGTGGGCTCCTCAGCTGAGGTCAAACCATGAGTATCTGCCTAAGCAGAGCCTCCACAGGGCAACTCACAGCCGGGCTGGGAAGGCAGAGAGTGCAGAATCCTCCTTGCCAGGTCCACGGACCATCCTGGGATAGAAGGAGCCCCCTCCCAGCCCCTGCTACATGCTGAGAGATCCGTACAATAGCAGCACAGATAGAAAAACAACAAATCCTGCCAAACAAAACAAACTGTTGGAGACAAGGACTGCAAATCCCAGGGGAGGTCAGCGTCTCCTTGACCATAAACAAACGATAATGATGAATATTAACATGTAAATTCATATGGGGAAGGGAAGAGATGCCTTAAGGAAAGCTATGATGCTCAGTAATAGCCTCAACTTCATTTCACATATCTCACAGTGATTTGCACTTAGCTTCTGAATAAAGGCCGGAAGCAACATTTGATTGGAAAAATATTATGCAGCCAGAAAGCAAGAGCTGAGAGAAAGGAGCCTACAGCATTTGAGACTAGGGGCTGAAAGTTCCATCTGATAGAAAAATGAATGTCTGTTGATCTGGAGCAAACCTAATGTGAAACATGTTTGCTGAGCGAGAAAAATGTTGGTTGGGCAATATCAAAAGCAGCTGTGGTGTGACAGTCGAAAACCAATTAAGTAAATGTGACATGGCAGCAAAAGAGTCTGTGTGGATTTGGGTCTGTGACGTTACTGGCGGGGACAGTGATGTAGAACTGTCTCACTAAGCTGTAACCGTGACGACAGCACAGGGGACCTGCCAAGGGTGGAGAGAAATGTGTGTATTCCTCAGATTCTGTGTATCTTCCTTTTATAATTATTATAATTATTCATTAAATCTCTCGGATTTCCAGAGATCAGACACATCTCATGCTATGGTGAGGGTAAGTTAACAGCACATGTGGCCACACTTGCCTGACATTTACCAAACAGTCTCCACTCCCTGGATTTTTTCTTCTTCTTTACACTAATCTTGAAAAACCACTCAAACAAACAATCAAACCACATAACCAAAAAACCCCAAACAAACAAAACCAAAAAACAACAACACTGATATGCAATTTGTTCTGCCAGACAAAAAGATAGACTGACTGTACTGTGATTCTCAATTCTGCAAGAATAGAATAAAATATCTATGCATTTTTACTTTTGAGAGCAGATCTACAACCATCAGTCTTGTCCTTTGCAGGAATATGCAGTGCCTGCAATGGAATGGGCTTCATTGCTTTTTGAGGTATTACTAAAACAAAACAAACAAACAAAAAATCACTGGTTTCTCTAAAAAGACCAGATAGAGACACGTTGATCGAACACTGGGTGGGTAAGACACACTGTATATCAATATTTTGTCAAGTGGCACGCAATGCAAAACTGCTTTTTGTGCTTGAAAACACTAGAAAGCCAAAATTCAAACACAGATAACAAGGTTTATGTCCTTTTCATCTTTTTCGTGTGTTTCTTCTTGAACAAAGAAACTAGTATTCAATTTTTCTGGTTATTTGAATCACAAAATGTTTCGCCAATGAGTCACTGTCAAGGGACTAGATGAAAAACCTTAATCATCAAGAGATAATGCAGCAAAGCAATGCAAGTTTATGTTGCAGATTATTGTGTAGGAATTTCAACATACTAGGACTCGTTTTCAATGTCTGCTTACAATAATTCAGCCAAACATGGGCTTTTTCTATGTCCCAAATGGTGTTAGCAGTTCTTTTTCCTGAAGCTTCCTACATTTCCATAGAAGGGGGGTGACTTTCTTTCAAGCTTCCCAGACATACTCCCACCTTTTCCTTAAGGGAGCACTTTGGGATGAATGGATGGTTTAGTCTCTATGACCCCTCACTCGGTGGTGCCACTGTGGCTGCCAAGAAGTGGCTGACATCAGCTTTAAGTGCCAGGCCAGGGCCAGGAGCAGCCAGCCAGACACCAGGAATTCACCCCATGCTTGGTGCGCGTTTCTGCTGCCATTAATCTGCCTCAATCAGTGACCTGCAGCTCATGGATTCCATGGGCTTGCTGCTTAAGTCTGACCAAGATATTACTAACACAGCTGGGCAAAAAAAAGTGCAAAAAATAATTTGAATTTGAATATGATCTTTTAATGACCTCCTCTATTCCTAATCCCTTCAGCCCACTTGCTTCCAGGTCAGACTAATGTCTAAAGCAATCAACCCAAGCAGCAATGGGTTATCTTCAGAACCTACAAACCATTCCACATGGTGAGCTTCCCTTTTTTTTTTCCATCAGCAGCTGGGAAAGTAATTGCTGGTGGAAACACATGGACACAGTGAGCTTCAGCACCGCCAGGACTACATTAGGCCATGTGGTTAACTTGAACTGCATGAGTTTGGATTCCCTGTCTTAATTCTGAACCCACAACACAAGGGGAGCATATTTCCCTGCTCCCACATCATTATTTGCAATCACTGTTATCCAAATAATCTGGTTCATAGATAAAAACTGCTTCAAAAAAACATTGGAAGAAAGACAATAGATCAGCTAACAATAGACTGGCTAATCATTTAGGAAAACTAATAAAATAATAGTGACATATTAATAAACCATTCAGACTCCTGGCTCATCAAGTATTTGGTCTACAAACTACAACAAATCCAAAATCCATCTGCTAAATTCTACTGACACTGAAATCCATAGGAATCCTTGATTCTTGTGTAGGGTGACGGGTCAGTTCAGTGAGTTCAGCCAAGCACTAAGGTCTGAATTTTGCTTCAGGAATTCTGACATGCCTCCACCTCCAAGGGATTGCAAAGGTTTACCAAGCACCATAAATAGCCCAAGCAGAAGGCTTTGAGTGAGCAAACAGCACAAGAAGCATCTGCATTAGGTTTTAGCAATAAAAACGTTGTTACCTTCTGCCTTACATAGATTTTTCTACGTGACAAACATCAGAATTAAACAGTTGCAATATTCAGCACATTTTTATCCAGATAAATATTGAAAACATATTTAATGCAATATTGAAGGGATTACAGAATTCAGAAAAGGGAAAGTCTGACTAATGCCGCAGCTGTGCAGCATTCCAGTGAATCCAAGCCATTGCCAGCATTTATTAGCCACTCAGCCTCTGACAATAAACAATCTCCAGCTCATGATCATATATCCAGACAGATAGATGTACAGTATTGCCCACAGACACATTAACACTGTCCTGTCTCTGCAATTACTTTCCAGCCTCAGCTTTAGTTCACTGAGCCTCATTCAAAAGGTGCAGTTCCATTTTCATTTTATTTTCTTTAATGACTCTAGACAACTATAGTATAGTACGTTTTGTTGTGCATTCACTTTTGTTTTCTGGAAGAATTACTGTGGCCTGAAGTATGTGCAGACTCTTTATTCCGGACATTAAAATGAAGACTTCAGCCATTTTACAAAATCAAATTTCAGGTTGGAAAAAGGCTTTTCCCCATAATATTTGGAATCAAACTGCTTAAAGTTATGATAGTAACTTCAATAGAGAGCAGGTTTTTTATCCACTGGAGTAGGGGTGATATGAAAAAGAAAACTCCAGTGGAAATGTCTAGGCATGCGTTTCTCAGGGAAAAGTACAGTACTAGAAATACCAAAGAAATCATCATTATACTATCCCATTACATCAGATGAAGAAAAACATCAGGGATTTTTTCCCACCCTTTTGTGGGACAAGTAACATAAGTTTTGTGCAATCGCTTCCATTTCGGCATGCATTCCACATTGGATTCAGATAACCAGGCACACGCGGGATGGACTCAAAGCTGCCTCTCTTATCTTTGGCCACCACCACATTATAAACTTCAGTGAAGAGCTTTATTTATGTTTGGGGTCTGGTGAAGGTTCAGAAGAGGAAGCAAAGAGAGGATTGTCGTTAACTAAACAGAATTTTGCAATGTGAAAGGGTTTTGGTTTCTTGAAATACCTGCTCTGCCAAGGCCATGCTCAAGGGTTTATATCATACAAGCCAGGACACTTGCCTCGACACACAGCATTAAAACTGGACTAATACCAGCCAAGACGAACCTCCAGTCTGAGAGACTGCTCTGAGAATGGTCTAAACAAGAAAACAAGAATGCTTTGCAGAGGAAGAGCCAGGGAAATGATTCAGTGCTTCTGATAATACAAAGCAGAAAGTCACACGAGAGAGCCTCTCTTATAAAAATATGTATTGTTTCAATACACAAGATAAAATAAGTACTTGGCCCCCTTTCTCTTCTGTTCCTTTTAGTTGATGAAGAATGAAATGTCACCAATATTATTCAGTTAGAGTCTTGTCAAAGTTCAACATATCAGAGAAAATCTCCAATAATACTGAGAAAGATATTGATGTCAGCTGGAGAGCGTTTTATTGTGGTACCTTTCTATGATGGTTTTATAAATATAGTCCAAGAACAAGTGGGAAAAGCAACAGATTCCTTGCAATATATGGAAGGATTAGGGTAAGGATAATACATCAATTTTCATTTTTCCCCAGTGCTGAATGGTCCAACATTAAATACAATGGGAAAGTATTTTAGAAGTGTATTTTTCGTTAACATAAAATTTTCCATTCAGTTCAACCATCTCCGGGCTTGCACTTAAATTTATCACTTTAAATTATAATTCTCAAAGTAGCCTTAGGTGATGAGGATGCAAACCAGCAATAGCAGGACCAAACATCCAGGTGGGGACCCAACTAACCAGAATTCATTCTTGACCTCATCACACTGGTCTAAGCTGCCAGTCATGCAGATTCCAAAATTGCTGCAGTCTGTGGTGTGTTTTAGGACAAACACTTGGAGGCAAAACAAACTGGATGAAGTTACATGCTGTATCTCATGACTGGATTAGACAAGCAGCTCAAACAGGTCTAACTCATGAACAGGACAGGCAGGTCTAACTAACACTTTCATCAGTCATCCCAAATTGCAAATATTTATTGATCATTACATTTCAAACCCTTTCTCCCGGGAAAAAAATGATGGACTCTTACATCCTGGTTCATATCCTGGATTTACAAAAAATTGCAGTTGTATGGGCTTTGATCCTCTGACCACTCAGCCAGCAGAGCAGGGACTCCAGGGAACTGCCCCAGGGAGGTGAGACAATTCTGATCACACCAAGCCATTGCTGAACTGCCCCTGAAGCTCAGCTAGGCAGCAAAAGTTCTGAGCTTGGAACTGGATCCAACTGGCATGAGACAATTAAACACTGTGGTTGTTACACTGATCTTAGATATTTTTGGTAAAACAAGCATTGTTAAGATAGCACTTCAACCCAACTTGCTCAGTGGCACAAAGGTGCCAGGTGGCCAACAAAAAGTGGTCAACATTATGGAGTCATAACAAGTTGTTCCATTGATATCCCTTGCACCCTCTTTCATTAATGACTGAGGAACACTGGAGAATTACTGGACATTAATTAGTTTTGGAAGTCCCAATGTAGCTAATGACTTACATTTACTAGAATTTTACTGTTTCAAATAGAATTCCACCACAAAGAAGCAGGATATCACCCCTGAGTTCACATCAAGTTCAACTTGCAAAGCACCACGGTACAGTACATGCTGCTGGATATAACAAAAGAAAGAAAATGACTGCAGCTAAACTGAGATTATCAAACCTGAGAGAGTTCCTGGAATCAATGATATCCAACTGAAAGCCTATCATGGTGGTCTGATCCAGAGGACATTTATTGCTGTATAAGGAGCACAAGCCCAAGAGGCCAGACAAGACTCAATAAATACATTTTTCATTTATGAGCACGATGATAACCTGGACAGTCAACTAAGATCCTTTAGCAACAGAAAAAAAAAACAAAAAAGAAAAAAAAAAAATCACTCATTTCTCTGGCCTTTTTTTAAATCTTTTTGATGCTTCACAGAGGTTTAGGGGAAGCTATGGTCAAGGATCAGGAGCTCAGATGCAACTGCCTGCAGGTGATAGTCATATAAAAGATGAAAGGGCTATAATACCATAAGGCATCCAAGCAATCAAAAAGAACACTGGTAGAGAAGAAAAGTAGGGAAAAAAGCCTGAGGTACACAATTCAAATTGCATGTTTCCTTTAAAAAGAGATACAGAATAAACCCAACTTCTTTACTATTAGAAATTACTCTTCTTGTTCTAAATAACATGCAAAATCATGACAACTAAGGTAACATCTACAGGTCAAAATGAAAACAGCAACAACTTCTAGATTATCTTCTCTAGAGAATAAAGAGGATAATATTTACAACTAAGACTTTTAGTAGAATCTGCCTAAAAATTCACATTCTAAATAAATGCTATTATCATGAAACATTATTGGCTTCTCTCCATTACTGAAATCAAGCCAAGTATTTAAGCATATAATATGGTTTTGTCATAGCCATTCTGAAAGCCCAATTCTTTGCTTAAGGCCTTTCTTAATGAAATGCTGTGGAAATTCTCAGCTTGATCTTCTAATTATTTGGTTATATGCAGAGTTCATCGTGGTTTAAGGATCAATATTAGTTTAAATTAAAATTCTGTCAGATTCTCAGCGTCGTCCTTAATTATTGAACGAAGGAAGTAAAGGTTGACCAGGACTGTTGCAAGGACTTCTATTTATTTGAAAAGTAGCCTAATATTACAATTCTCTCTTTCTCATCTCCCTTCTTAATTGAGATGAACATTTTTCTCTTGCTAGCAGAATTAATTATTGGGATAGTTTCTTTAGTGGTTTAAAATTATGTCTTTCAGTAAACAAGCATTTAGGCAGGAATGTATTACCAGTCATCTTATGAGCTTGCATTTTCTGTGAAATTCAGTTCATTGGGAAATATATCTTGTTGGAATTTTGAGCACTTTGCAGGATTTGGGGTGAATTTGAAGAACAAAAACAAGATACAAGCAGCAATGAATTACTGTGAATTTCTTATTTCATTATGAGAAATTAAATGCCCTACTACAGCAGTTTGTCTATATAGTGAATAAAAAAATCCTCCTAAATTGAAAGAAAAAATAAGCCAAAAATCAAAATGCCTAAACACAGAAGTATGTTTCCTAACATAATAAAAAAATATTAAGCATACATATGAAATTTAGTGACAGTGGAAAACTTTAAGAACACTGCTTTTGGAATGTCTCTTTATAGCTGTGAGGGAAGCTAGAAATATTATTACAGGTCAAATAAAATAATACTATGTGCACATTTTTGTGCCTACAAAATGGGTGTCAAATTGAAAGACTTGAAATTGAAAATTGTATCTTTTCTGATTTAGCCATTAATTACTAAACAAAAACTGAGGAGGCCCCACACTTCCGTCACTACATTCCATTAGAAAGAAACTTTTCTAGGCCATGGAATTCCTTCCTATTGCCAGTTTTAAAGTACTATAAAGGCATATTAAATTAATCAAAGTAAATGAAAGGCATATAACATAAAATAATACTTCAAACAGAAGATTACTTATGTCTGCTGTGGAAATGACAATCCAAGGTAAATGCAAGGGGAAGATGTCAGCTGGGGTAGCTGATAAAGAACAGGGAGAGTCCCTTCAACAGTCTGTGTCATTGTAATCAAAAGGGAATTCTAAAGATTCCCAGACAATTTTTCTATAGGCTAGCAGGCTAAGTCCCCAGCAAGCAGTCATCTCAACAGAGTGTAGGAATCTCTGAACCAAATCATGTCTGTGGTATTAATTCTTTCGCAAAAAAAAATGCTACTTTGTCTGCAAAGTGAACTATTGAGACATGCTGAAATGCTGCCTCAAATCCAAGTGATTTCTGTCACGTTAAACACTGCAGGAGACATTTCCAAAGCCTCATAAGGACCACAGATAACCCCTTCCCATTACTGGGCTTTAAGGCATCCAGACCCCACGTTAGCTTTGAAAATTTCAGAGTTGATGAGGGGTATTTGTTCAAATTCCTGCTTCATTTTTGGAGGGTCTCTTCTGCTACAGTTGAGTAAAAACAGATTTTGTATTCGCTTCAGCAGGATTAGTTTCCTTCAGGAGAGGGGACTAACCAGGATTCATGTCTTCCTATTGTTCTCTGCTCAAACTTTATCAAAAAGTGCAACCCCAGAGTACTGACACCTGATGTATCCAAAACAGGGAGACATACTGTGCTGCTCTGACCTCGTCACATCCTGCTGAGAACCACCAGGTTAATCCAGGCTAAGTGAGACTCTGATGTTTAGAGCAGGTCTGGTTTGCAGCAGAATATTCATCTCCAAAAGGGATGGGAAGAAGTGTCCAGAAGCTTTATTTATAAATGAAGATAAGTGCTGGCTGACTTTCCTGCCTTATGCTTATATCATCTAATTACTTTGGCACAGCTTTTCGTTCTTTCATGTTCCAAGTCTGGTTTGTGCTCGAGCAATTCACATCATTCTCCTTCCTATCTCTTAAATTTTCCTTCCCCTCCCTTTAGATACACCATTAGCAATCCTAAGTAAACTGATCTTCAGGGGTTTATATGCTCAGTGTTACATAATTCCTGCTCCCAGTTTCCAAACAATTTTTTCTTGGCTGCAAGGCATTATGCTATGATGGGCACTTTTTAAATGGGATCTCCCAGACCCCCACATCAATTCCAAAGCACCCCAAAAAACAATAAGAGTTATTAATCTCAATGCCTAAGCTCTGTAATTTGGACAGAGGGCCATCTAGAACCATTAAATTCTTTAAACAACAATGAAAAGCAAGTGAAGCAAGACCTGAGATACCAGACTTATCTGGCATGTCTAAGTGTTCTCTTTTACAGCACCTTAAGTTAAATGTTCAAACAGTACGTGGTTTATGGCTTGCATGTGCTCTTAAAAAGGGGTTTGTATGTGACACAACCCTCTCAGTCTCTGCATCTGCAAATCTGAAGCCAAACAAGACTTTTAAATGTCTCTTTTCTTTGATCTTCCTAACACGAGCAAACAATTCTTTCAGCCTCGCTGCCTAGATCTCTTTCTTTCTCAGTTAGCTCTGAGTTTTAGTGGCCTGGTAAAGTTTCATAGATGTATCTTACATAAAGGACATTTCTTAACCTTAAATTGAGGTAATGGAATATAATTCCTCAAGCAAATTGTCTAATTACAGAGTATTAAAAAATGACAAATCACTCTCTTCAAGAATTAAGACATCAGCAGGTAGCTGGCTGAATATATTATGTTTAATTACAAATATTTGCACTCACTGTCAATAACATGATTTAGGAAGTAGATTAAAAATGTAATGTAAATCTTTTTTTGCATCCATTTTTAAACAAATCTTTATTTCTTCTATACACAAATGCATCTCATCCTAGCACTAGTTTGAAGAAACCAGATCAGTACCAGGGGAACCTTTGATCTGCACAATTATCAATTACATAATTAAAATTAGAAGAGTGGAGATACTTTGAAGACTTATTAGTAACTTAATTTATTCTCAGTTATTAATTTTCATTTCCTAAGATTGAAAAACATGAAACAACAAAGTGTGCATGTTCGCTCTGTAGTGGTCTTTGAACTAACAAGCCTCCTATGAGTTCCAAGAAATATATTTTGGGCTATTTAATAATATAGAACATGGGTTCCTAGGAAAATATAGTCAGAGTCTATGAGGGGTGGATTTGTGATTTTTTGCAAACATTTATGTCTATATTTGAGGTTTTATTAAAAAATAGATAAATTGATGGAGATTTTAATTACATTTTCTCTTCAAATTCACTCTAAAGATGCTTTTTATCTGAAGTAAAATGATACTATCATTCCAGTCCAGGCTCTTCCTTCACTAGAATCCTTTGAGGGGAATATAAAACATTAAGCAACTCAGATCACCTTATGGTAGCACACAGTAGCCTACTGTTTAAGATGAAATCATGGCACCTCAACCTTTCTTACATGGAATAAAGATTTTTAAACTTATGAAGTTTATTTGTATTTGCCAAAGATGCTACATAGTGATGTTTTGTTCTCAGGAGCAAAGGTAAATCTTGTGCCACACAATTCTCCTCTGGCTGGGCAAAGTGATTACTCTAGAATTACTCCTGTGCAGCTTAGTGATATTAATTAACCCAGTGATTACTTAGAAACTTAAAGATCTGAGGAAATCTCTGGACTAGCTGACACAGTAGAATCACCAGGAAAAGGAATATACAGGTGGTAAAAAAAAAAAAAATCTTGTTTACAGAAATAGCTACAAGCCAAAACAAAGCACTCAGATACATAAAGAGACTTGTTGGGTATGAATACTATCAAGAAGTGCCAGGTTTTGATGGTAAAGTGTTTTTAAGAGAAGGTAGTGTGCAAATCAAAACAATGGAGATGGATGTTGCATCTGCACACTATAAACTCTGGAAGGAGGTAAAAAAATTTCAGTTCAGAAGTCATGCTCTGCATTTTAGAAGAAACCAACTTGAGGGAGTTTGAGAAGAAAAAGAAGGAAATGTGCCAGAGCATTTCATCAGCAAGGCCTCAGCCTGATACCAACAGTCTGCTTTTTATCATTTAAATATCATATCATAGAACACTGCCAGAAACAGAGCTATGCATCATACCAGCCACAAAAGTCTACCTCTTTAGGGAAGGATTTAAAGAGTTTTGTCACTCAAGATCTGTTTACGAGCCTAAAGGCTCATTCAAGTATTCTGCTCCTTCACCTCATGTACTCAAACAGGGAGATGGCTTTTTGAGCTATTACACACAAAGAAAACAAGATTAAAAAAGCAACAGAAGTTCAGGAGATGAGCATTCTGCCTCCCAGCCCATGGAGTTTCACTATATGCATGTAATTCTGATTTATGTATAAAGCGTGAGTAACTGAAGATGAAATCCCAAAGGTTACTCTCTACAGCCACATCCATCTGCAGTGATTTCTTCTAGGGACCAGGCTTTCCAACACCACTTCATACACATGATATTTTTAGTATTTCCTGGTTTCAGTTAGGAGAGAAATCACAAAAGCATAGCTTTTAAAATGTATTTTCCCATGTATTTCCCTTGCCATTGTACCTTAGGAGTAAACCATAGCAGAGAAACAGCACAGCAGCATAATAAGCATCTGGACCATAAACAAGGGTGAGTTACTTCTTCCATTTCAGTGAGTATTTATTAAATGTAACTTTAATTAGATGTGATCAACATGCTTTTCTTTTAAACACTAAATGCAAAAACCCAACCCAGTGAACTGTTACTGCAAATGGAAAACAGCATCAGCTCTGTCAGAAGCTCTTTCTAATGCCATGGAGCTGAGTAAAGACAGAGTTACAACTTCCACTTAAAGCTCTCTGATATAAATAACTAAATGGCACAATCTCTGGCACTGACCTGCATTTTGCCAAGATAATTAAATGTTTTTTTACCAAAATATAGATCACTTATTGTTCAGAGGAGTCAGACACTATGCCAAGCAAGCAACATCATCAGCTACCCCTCTCTGCCTTCATTTGCTGCAACAAAGCCTACAGTATCCTCCTTTTTATTTTGTAATTAACAGTCTGAAAGGATGTGCACGCTGCTGTGCCTGCCTTGGGAAGACCCTGGCAGCAGCAGCCACTGACTCAGCCTTTATCCCATGGCTGGCCACTGGCTTGGCCACCTCTGCAGCCTGGGCAAAGAGAAGAGCTTTGTCCCACATTCACATCCTATACAGCAATTCCTACACTGCTTCTTCCAACACGGGAATTCTCTAGACAAATGAAATTTCACTGCTTTAAGGCTAAATAAAATAATTTTAATATGGTCAAGGGTTTGCTTGAGAGCTCAATTTTCACACCAATCTTGCCATTTCAGAACACGGCCTGATCATTTTAAAAAAGGCGGGAGATGTACCTCAAATTTGAACATAGTTACTTCGAATTACTTTCCAAAGATTCAGAATGCAAAGCAGCCTTTCCTGTGATTTGTGCCATTCTGATAATTTGGAATAGCCAGGAACTGAGTTCATGGCTGCTTTGCATTCCTAAAGTGTCAGAAAATGAATGGGTTGTACCAGGGAATTCATCCTAAGTACTCTTCTTGCATCTATATATCAAATACCTAATCCACAAAAAAAAACACCCAATTTTCCGCACTTTTACTGAAGAAATAAGACAGCCACACATAAAAGATGCAATGTTGCTTCACTACCCATCCACTTACACAGAACTCAGCAGAGAGGGAAGAGCTCTGAGACCTAGGAGAAAAAACGGGAGTAACAGTTTCCTGAGGACCTCTAAGGCAGCACACCATTAAATCTACGTCTAACATCGTTCTGTTCTTCCACTCTTGCAGCTACCACATGTGATGGCCAAAATCCAAGCTAAACACTCTCACCAGAGCATGCTCCAAGACAGACGACCGGGCCTCGCCAAAACAATGCCGTTCTATTCCCTATTTATTTTTGTAGTTCAAAGACCTGGCAGTAGCCCATTTGATGCCTGCCATAAGGACCAGAGTGCTCCTGATTACTGCCATGAGATTTCCAAGCCCACAGAGGCATGTATTCCAGCCGATGCCAGCCACCAAGATGGACTATGTACAAACAGCAGCGGGGTCCTCTGAAAGAAAGAAAAAAGCCAGCTCTCATTTCCACTTTGAACCCACCCATGATAGGCTGCCAGCTTGAGGACCTTGCTTTAATCACAACAACCACATGAAAGAGTTTATTCTGTTTATCTTGGTTCATTTAGGAAACCAGTGATAAGTCTGCCATGAAAAAAAAAAGAAAAACATCTTCTCCTGGAAGCTGGCACAATTGTCCCAAGATACAGTTTTTGATTTCATTTTAAGTGTGGTTATTTAGAGTCATATCACAGAGTTCATGAGTTCTCATGCTGCCAGATGACTTCTTTTCCCTAATAAGCAAGCTGTGATAGCTTCAAAATCCTTCTCAAGGACAGTGGCATCTCTGGGGGGGAAGTGGAGGGGAAAGGGCAGCAGATCCTCCTAAAGCCAGGTCTGCAGTGTGCAGGCTGCATCCTTGATGCATGCAGCCAGCCAGGAGGCAACAGGTGCTGGAAGAGCTGTGGCCCACACACGGGAGGGGATGAGATGTGCAATGAGACCAACCTTTCCTTCTTGCACTAAATTTTATGAAGAAACTAGGACAAATGCAGTCTTAAATGAAGATGCGAAACTGGGCCAAACTACTGAATGTGAAGATGGAGTGAAAAACAGACATCGAGGCTCATGGAAGATAAATACAGCCTCCTCTGCGCAGGCTAGATGTGAGTTTCCTGGCTGTGGAGTATTCTGGATAACCAGACAGGTTCCCTTGTCCTTGTAAACCAGAGCAGTGTATGTATGATATAGTTTAACCTTGCTAAGGGCTGCTGGTGTTGGTGCTGTAGCCAAACACTTTTGCATCATTTTTCTGGGCTCACCAGGCACCTTGTAGGGCTGAAGAGTCAATGAACGTGATTCTCTCATTGGACTCAGATGGTAACAGTCTTCTGTAAACGACTGAGAGACATTTATGGACATTGGATTCCTGAAAGCTACATGAGCCCTCAGCACCTGGCAAAGACATAAATGAGAATGGACAGGAAAACTCTTCTCATATTTACTGAAAGGTGCATAGTTTTCAGATTCTGAGGCATCATTATCTTCAGTGAGACCATTTTTTCCCTTAAAATGTAGGTTATATTACTACATTTACTTCTGGCTTCTCAGCCCTTGGCACCTATAATTCAATTTCCCCATTTAAAAAATTGCTGAGGTCTCTATGCTGATATCTAAGCAAACACAATATTTCATTCCTAACTGTACTCTCTTAAATCTGGATTTGTTCATGTTCACAAGCAATAGATTTGAAATACAGCCTTGCAGAATAATCAGTAATAAACATACAAATGTGACAGGCAATAATTTCATAGTTTTCATGTGAGATAGCATATGATATTTTGCAAAACTTTGCTGTATTGTGTGATTGTGCCAATTTACCTCTCACAGTAAGATAGAGTTATTCGTGTTGCGAGATATTAGGGGATGCTACTATAAATCTTGCAGTATCTTACAAATGGTGCAATTACTCTTTGCAAGTGCCCAGATGGGGATTATATCTCATTATATCAAGTGCTATGCAAAAAACATGTCTGGCTGTAATTAATGGGGTTGGAAACTTCAAGAGGAACAGATCTGCTGATGAAAAAAACACAAAGGTTCCGAGTTTTGGTTTGAATAACAGCTCCAGTGAGTGGATGTTTATGTTAACCGTGTCCAAAGTATGTAATCATCCTGAGAATGAAGAACTGGGCTGAATCTCAGCAGTGACCTTCCTTGTAAGCTTTCCACTATGTCCTTAATCTGTGTGTCTATGCCTTAGAAGTATACCCAAAATTTTTCCTTTCTGATGCTACAGTAGCATTTAGATTTCTGATCTGTTATTTTCAGAAAGAGAAATAACAGACCCCTGAAGAAAAAACAAAAAAACAAAATGAAAAGCCATTTTATATACCATTAAGGTTAGGTAAAGGGACATTTTGTTGGAAGCTAAAACTACTTCCTATTTCATGTGAGAACTGATTCTCTCCAGCACCTAGGTTGTGGTTTGCTCACATAGGCGTAACATGGTGTTGCCAAATTCCCAATTACAAGCCCTAGCCAAACATTCCAGCACAAAACATTCCCATTCCTCCTGCCTGGAACCCAAAAACGTGTCTCTGAATTCTCAGCCCCCTTCATGTAACATCTGTAGACAGACAATATCCTTGGATTGTCCTGCTCAAGAAATGCTTGCGGCCAATCCACACACTTCGCAGGATTTCAGTTTCATTCGCCCCAAAAACAGATTTCCCCAAAGAAACATCTTTGGATGATCTCACATACAGGTCAGAGACAGGCAGCTTGGGGTTTTCCCTGAAGTTTTCTGTAACATTATTAGCTGAACAGGCTCCACTGAGTATGTATTCAGATACACACTCCCATTAAAATCGACTTTTAATATTAGGCATATACAGATCTTCGTACTTTTACGCATATTTTCCCTGAGAGACAACGTGGTTAAAGAAAAATGCATCTGAATTAAGTTATTCTGAATAAAGTTATTCTCATGGTGTAATAAATATTCTGATTAAGCATACCAAGTGTGGATCCATCTCTAAAATATTTTTAAATGCTTTGAGATGTGAGTTTTCAGTTTTCTCTAAAAATTACATCTTCCCAAAGGAAGCATGGAACAAGTCAGATCAGATTTTTAAGGTGAATAGTGAAAACAGCATGAAATTTTTCATTTGAGAAAAATGACCTTTCTAAAACAAGGGCTTCAAATTTACAGTCCTACGAAGCAAAAATGAAAATAATTCCTTTTTCTTGTTATTGCAAAAGGAGTCAAAAAGCAGGGATGGGTGAATTTCACTTACCTACCTTTAATTTCACCTTAGCAGCGTCATTTGTCAGTCAGAACCAATTTGCACAATTATTAACCAAGATCCTTTTACTGAATCCTTGCAACTCTTACTGCTGTGCAAGCCATGAAACAAAGTTCACATTCATTTTGAGCTCAGTTTGCAGAACAAGCAACCAGGAAAACCAGCTCTCCTGCTTGCGTCTCCCTCCAGCTCCCAAAACCTGTCTTGAAAACGTTCAGTGACCCCAACCCTGCAAAACCACACTGCAAATGGATGCTGCCTTTTAAACAGACTGCCATAAACACATGATGAACAAGGGCAGCTGTAATAGCTATTTTCACATGGATGGCACCAGTTTCAGAGCAAACTGATTTTTTTTTTTAAGGAAGGCTTTCAGATCACCCCCCTGTCTTGTATGCAGCTACATCAATTTACCTCAGCTTTCTCTACAACTAAAACAAAATAACCCAGTAAGCGATGTCCAGCATCATCCCTGAGCTTTCTGTTGGATGGAGAGGAATTGTGCTGCCAGTTCCATGGACCAGCAACTCTCACTGACTTGGCTGACAGTGGGAAACTCCAAGCCACACATTTATTCTCCTAGCTTACTAACTCACTCTTCTGACTTCTCCTTCCAGTTTCTTCATGATCAACTCCTTCAGCACTTAGGACATGAACCTCAGGTTTTCTTCTTGCTGGAATTCCTTCTTCCTTAGTCCCAGCCACTGTAGTTTTGTCCTTGTTTTATCTAACACTGTGCTCTGACTAGAGGACTGGCATGCTTGCAGTAATTGGCAATGAAAGTTGCCCTTGAAGGACCACTGCTGTTTTATGTTTGGAAATACCAACCCTGACAAGACATGCCAACACTTAATTTGTACTTGAACCATTTAGTAGGTGAATTGACTTTGATCACCGTAACAGTTAAAAGGACCCAAAAAAACAACCTAACAAAAATAATATACAAGGGGAACAAATACGCTGGAATATCTCTGCATTCTTTAACTCTCACGGTCTCTTTTTCTGATCCGTGCAGCTCTGAACAGCACAAGAGGCTTTCACATGTAGACTCTGTTCAGGAGAATCTCCCTGCAGCTGGCAGAATATGACTGTGTGTACTCATCACAAAATACACAATACTGAAAGGCTGCTCTGAATTTTTTATGGCTAGGGAGTTAACAAGAGAGGGCTCTGCCTATGGATTAACTAAGCAAGTGTTACCTGGATGTAATGATATGCTCTTGCTTTTAGCAAAATAGGATAATGCAAACCAGAATAAAACTCTGGCTGTGTATCCACAAAATATAATTTTTTTTCCACCAGAAACTAGAATATTTTAATGCACTGATTTTTACATCCTTCTGCAGTCCTTTAATAAAATCAGCCTGGAGTTTGGAGGGTTCCATTATTGTATTTATAATGCATTATTGCCCAGACTGTAAACTTGACCATTTCTCCTTCTCTTCTGCCCATAACAATATTACAACAGAAAGGAACAAACCCAACTGTGCTTGTTAACCTGCTTACATGATTTTCTTCTAATAAATTCATGGGCTTATGCATTCTGCTAATTTTTCTAACAAAGCCAGAAGAATTTCTTTCTGGCAGTTAACTGAGGGTTCTAATCCAACAAAACACTTACATATATACTGAATTTTAAGCACCCAGGTTGATGCCTTGTCACCAGCTGAAATACCGTAGAGCAGAACTAACTAGGTAGAAGCAGTAATCACAGAATAAAGAATGGTTTGGGTTGGAAACGGCCTTTAAAGGCCGTCTAGTCTAACCCCCCACCATAAGCAGGGACATCTTCACCTAGATCAGGTTGCTTAGAGTCCTGTCCAATCTGACTTTGAATGTTTTTAAAGATGGGGCATCTGCTTCCCACCAGAAAAAAATGCTAAAATGCACCAAAACCCAAGAACCTTTCCTTCACAGGAAAAAACAAACAAACAAACCAACCCCAAAAAACTAAACTTCTAAGAAATTAATCCCAAATCTGCCCTCACAGAAATCTCTAAAAATATATATTTTTTCATTGAAATGAGAAACAAACAAAGTTCTGGCCTTCCGAATGTGTGCCAGGAAAGCTCCTGTCATCTGCCAGAAAGTGAACTTACAGCAGGAGAAAAGGTGGCTTCAATAAGCACAAGAAGGGAGCAATAAAAGCAACAAAATTATTATAAACAGCCTGGTAGGTAGTAATTGCAGCCATAAAACCATTGCTATTTACATACTTGGTTTTTTATAGCAATTGTGGAAAAAGAAATGGGAAAATGTTGAAGGGATGGTTTCAGAGTTGGAGAAGCTCATGATGTTCAAAAGAGCTGCTAAGAATGAAACACAGAAAGGTTCAGGGACCATGATAAATGGGACATCTCCACATCTCCCCTGGATTTTGAGGAAACCTGATAAAGACAATTTTATGCATGGGGGTGGGGAAAGGTCAGTGTAACTTTTTCAAAGTTATTAATTTAGAGATACTTCTTGAATGAATAAAGCATCATAACTGAATACAATGTTTGTATTAACTCTTTAGACATATCATTGCTAATGCCTGTTAAACAGTTTGCTGCAAGTATCTTCACTGGGGTGGGGTACAAAGAATATCTTAATATTTATAATGGGAAGGCAGCCATAAAGTTTCTTCTATCCTGCATTACAGAAACTGTAAAACTGAATATCAAATTAATAAATGCCAGTTTTGAAATCTAAACAAGTGCCTGGGGACCTCAAGGCTTCTGCTTCGTGTTTTGCCTTTTACTTGACATAACTGAGATACTGACTTAGAAGAAAAAAATAAATAGAGTTTGTTGCTTCAGAAGGCCATTTTAAAGAGCTGCTGTGGTTTGTGCCCATAGGTGCTGGGGAAAAGAAGATTTAACATTTTCCAAAGGAAGTTAAAGTAATATGTGCAAATAGCATACATTTGTAATGCATTTGGTTGAAAAACTAATTGAAGCTTCAAGGTTTAAAAAAAAATTAAAGACAAAATATAAACTGGACTATCTGATTTGATACACGTAATCCTTTCATTTTTCTTGTTGCAATGTCACTTTAGAATTCAATGTCACAGTACAAAAAACAGCCATAACAGCCATATCC
The DNA here is from genome assembly GCA_013397075.1 of Rhabdornis inornatus. Lineage (NCBI taxonomy): Eukaryota > Metazoa > Chordata > Aves > Passeriformes > Rhabdornithidae > Rhabdornis > Rhabdornis inornatus. The sequence goes on along the minus strand of VWZS01010226.1, from coordinate 869,506 downwards.
ATTACCAGGAGCTTTCTGTGACGTAGTAGAAGACTCAGCTGGGCTAGAGTGCTTTGCCAGTGGGAGTAGTGATGAAAATCAGGAAACATGGTGCCTCCAAAGTCTATGTTGAGGACGTCTTCTAGCATTTTTCATATATTTTTGCTCATCACTAGCTAGATAATGACAGGAGAAACTATTCCTAATTAGTTTAACTATGAATTAGTCAAGAAACAAAAGCCAGTCTCGTTCAGCAGTGACATTAATATCCAATAACTAGATCACATTATCCACAATTACTATAGAGTTCCTTGTGGAAAACAACTTCCTAGAGTATCATGGGACATGAATAAAATCTGGGATGCATCTAGTTCAATAATGGACTCAGCCAAGCAGAAAATTAACCAACACATGGTCTAACCACTAATCCCATAGCTCTAAAACTCCTGCAGGATGTTAGGTATCTGTTTCAATCAAACCAGTAGTGAGAAAAAGTCCAGTTGTCTCACAGAATGTTCGCAGGGAAAGAGATTTTTGTTCAGAAGTGAAAGACTGGAGGCCTTCACCTCCTGTACTTGATGCAGCAGGTAGGTGGGAAGGACACCAGGGACCCTTGGCTCTAAAGATTCCTTCAGGTAAGAGTGGATTTGCTGTATGTGCCTCATGCCCTCCAAAACAGTTCCTCAACCTGGCACAGGGAATCTTGGCAATCAGCACAGGAGCTCTCACTGACAAGGAATTCTGCATGTGGGCTAAGCAAATTTAAGAAAATCCAGATCACAGGATTCCTTGTCATCTCCAATGTCTTCCAGCTGTTTTCTGTCAATCACAGTACTTCTGTTTGCTTGAATGTACCAGGTTGCTGAGGACATCTGCTAATGCAGAATACTGTCAGATGGTGAACAGCGAGAAACCATCAGAAAGGATATATATTCTTACTTCCTAAGGAAAATGTGACAACAAGGCTGTGCCTCATCTGTCCAATCTGCACACAAAGGGTATTAAGGTCCCAATCTCACAAATTTCCAACACGCCCCAGGCCTACCCTACTGCTTTGAGGAGTGTTCTGCTTTACATGGAGAAGTATGAAGAAAGCTGACATTGCTTTGTTCCCCTCTGTGGTCATAAGGGGACAGGATGGTGCCATAGTAAAGGACATGGGGCAATGGCTTTAAACTGAAAAGGGGTAGGTTTAGATTGGATATTAGGAAGAAATTCTTTATTGTGTGGGTGGCGAGGCCCTGGCACAGGTTTCCCAGAGAAGCTGTGACAGCCCCATCCCTGGAAATGCTCAAGACCGGTTTGGATGGGGCTCTGAACAACCTCAGAGGGATAATGGAAGGTGTCCCTGCCCATGGCAGGGGCTTGGAACATGGTCTCCATAGTCCCTTCCAACCCAAACTACTCTGTCATTCTGTGATAAGTCTCACAGTTCAAATATAGCTAAGGAGGACTGTAAGGCCCCCAAAAACTCACTCAAAGAAGCTCTTAAAAAGGTCTGTTTTTGTTCATGTACTTTCAACATGATATTCCCTCGGGGTCAAAACAAACAAACAAAAAAAAATACTTTACTGGTAACTTTAGAAAAATCAGACCTTTGGCAAAAGGTGTAGTGCAACATGCTATCAATATAAAACGCTTCTGAAAACATTAGCTTAGCCCGTTCAACTCAAACTCTAAACCTGCTTGATTTTACATGCCTCAAAAAATCTGAGAAAAGGAAATTAGAAGAAAAAAGAGACGAGAGAAAGACAGAAGCACACGTACAGCTACCAAGGCTTGATTTCCAGCAGTGTTCAGCTGATAGAAATAAAGGTATGGACAGGTATATGTTAATCCAAGAAGCTGACACAGGGATCTCAGGAGCATATCAGGTACTATAAGATCCTTAAGTTCCAGATAAGTATATAGTAATCAGCAATGAAAAAAGAGAAAGTTTTTCTTTTTCACTTTAACAGCATTATATTGATTTTTCTCACCTGAAGAGAAGCAAACAAAATAATAACAATATCCAAAGCCAGCCTCAGTAAGTGATCAGTAAGTGCAGACAAAATACCACACTTAGCTTTTACTGACTTACACAGTAGATAAGGCATCAGCTTTTCCCTCAATGTGAATTGCTTGCTTTTTTACACTCAATTAAGGTGCTAATCAGCTTGAAGAAATACTTTGCTTTTTAAGTACATTACCCCAGCCTTTAAAAATAAACATAATTAACAAAAACAAAGAAAAAAAAAGCATAACTGAAATTTTTCATCTTTAACCGATTTATTGAATTCTTTTCAAGGCCTAGACCAGCAATGCTAAAGTGCCCTGCTATGATATATGTGATCTGACATTGGCATGCCTGCTCAGTATTTCTGGGAGATTATGTGGTTATACGCCAGACAAATGTCAAGGTCCTTAAATTTTCACTGAGGTACATTCCCTGTGGTTTCATTGCAGAGGTCAGGATTTTAATTCCCTGGGCAATTGTATTTTTAAGGTGGGATTATGCATTTATAAGTCATAATTATAATTTTTTTTCCACTTTGGGTTACTCTTTCTTGTAATAAGAATTGTTAAGAGCTCTAGTAATGTATAGTTTATTAAAAATAGGAGGTTTTTTCCCTCTGTCATCTTTGAAAATGTATTCTGTTTTTATTCTTGCTTTCATAAAATGACTGCAAGTAAGCACGATATGTATCAAGAGTCTTTAAGAAAAAAAGTTTTCAAAACTGCTTCCCTCATACTAAAGCAGAGTTTGAGAGAGGTGTAGTGTTCAATTTGCATGGTAAAAATGTAGAAAGCAATTGGAAGGCAGTCACTGCCAGGAACATTTGGTGTCAATTACAGCAGGGCTGAAAAAAAAAATATATATATGTATAACATGAGAGAGGTGCTTCTTGGGTTTTTCAGAAGTGAGAATTTCCTGCATTTTCTGTTCCATCAAAAGGCAGTTTGTCCCAGCAAAAATGTCAAGATGTCTTTACCTAAGTAATTGCCCCTCTTGCATTCTCAGTAGACCAGAAAGTTGTACTATTTTCATGAGTAATAATGAGAACACTAGAACGTGATTATTAAATGCAGACATCTGAGGGACAGAAATTGTAAAAATGGAGGACAATTTTCCACTTATTTAAATGGCTCCCACTATTATTCCTGGAACTGTCCCACGGCTGCTGCTATTGGTGGCCACATACCTCGGAGACCGGGTCTGTCTCTATGCCATGAGTAACTCACCCCATCAGGAGTCCACTGATTTCATTCCCTACCCTTCCACTGGGACAGAATCAGGCCCTTTTGTCCGACAGAAAAGTTCTCACAATGGATGTGTAGAGGTGCTGCACTTTTCTGGAAACCCTTTTTAAGAAAATAATAAAAAACCATGCACCCTCATTTTCAGTTAATAAAAAAAGCTAGTGCTTTCTGGGTTGAAAAAATGACCCCCAATGAATAATAATGCCCTTGCTTGTGGCTTCAGAACTTAACACCCATAGGTTTTCCCCATTTTCATCCCAGAGTGCAATTCCTTTCCCCATAAAGTAAAGCCCCAGCCCACATCAATTTTATTACATGCTTTTAAAATGGCATTTCAATCCAAAAACGTGCAAAATTAATTTTAAGTATGTTCTACCAATCATAAAAAGCACATATAGACCTCCACAGACAACGTGCAGAAATTGTGTCATGTTGGGAAGGAAAAGAGCTGAGGCTATTCACAGGCTGGTGGTAAACCAGCAGCGAGTCGATCAAGCTACTTTGGTTCCTCCAAAGAAATCCTTGATTTTTCCTTCCATTCTTTGTGTCCCAAGCACATGGATGCTCCACTGCTGTGCCTACAGCCAAAAGAGCCACACCTGATCTCCAAACATGCTGGGTCACCTGTTGTGATGAAGGTCTATGGCCTGAAGTGAACAAACTCCAAGCAGACAACTTCTTGTTGAAAAAAAAAAATAATAAACCCCAAACCAACTAACCAACCCAACAAAACTAAACAAACAAGCAAGCAAAATGCAGACTTCTGAGCTGGCACAGTCTCTTGTGTAAGTTTAGCAATCTTGTATCTCACCAGAGCCATGAAAGGAGACCCAGTCCATGATCTCTTTTCCACCACATCTGGAATGATTCCACTGGAGTCACTAAAAATCCCTCTCGTGCCTCCAGAAGGAAAGGCTGCAATTACTTCCAAACCTGTTAGCCACCAGAAAGGGTGGTAGGAATTCTCCTGATTTAGGGGCACATTTGGCTACAACATGCAAACCCATGCCCCATACCTTGGACTTCTATGTGCTAGAGCAGGGCACCAGCTTTTGGAGTTGCTGTAGATCCCTATTTCACTCCACTGAAACTCAGACAATTTAATTTTTAGATACCCCATGGGCAGGTTGCAAGGTACAAGGCCCCCGAAGTTTTTAGCTCTTGCTTGTAGGCATAAAGTGATCAATACTGATGCAAAACCTAATTACAAATTAAAATCTACTGGAAGTAACTCACATTTTGTCCTTCCCTCTCAGACAATACATTGGGTCCCACAGTGATGAGGGCAATTCACATTTATAAGTGCAGTGCAACAAAAATTACTTAATTTTTTTTTTTCAGAAGTCCCTAAAATTTTCCTTAGAGGAAAATTGTATTTTTTGTAAATCTGTGTTAGTCCTGATTATGAGGCTTTCCACTACTTCTAAAAGTAATTGCTGCATTTATTTGAGAGAATAGCTGCCAGGTTACATTCTCTCACAGCCATATTGGCATTTAAACTGTAACAATATCATAGTCTGGTATCTTACTGTCATAAACCCAGCACAGTCAGTATAACTAATGACACAGCCATCTCAAAATAAAGGCCACCATTTATTCACACTTTTGTCCTTGAAATTCGCATAAAGCTTCACATATTTCTCTGTGCCAGACACATTTCTGGGTCTAATTAACATCCCCTTAAGTTTTTCTTTTCTAGTCAAGATTTTATCAAAAATGTGTGACAAAAACCTTATTTTTTACTTTCATGTCTTAATTAAACGAAAGGTGTGAATTCCATTTATAGAGATGAATATTCAAATTTAAGGGAATTAACATGGCAACTTCTGGTTACCTGCTGCCAAGATTGTTTCTAATTTTACTTTGGTGAAACCTCAGAAATACATTGTTAGCACTTCTCTGTCTCCTTTTCGTAGCATTACTGGGGAAGAATTGGCATAGTCTCGCTTTATTTATTGCATTCAAAGACCTCCTCACCTTCCCTTGGCTTATTTTTTCCCCTTCTTTCTCCTCCCACCCATCCCCCATCATAAAACTTTCTGCAAATTAAGGTAAGCTTCACAGCTCTGTGGATCTAGAAAAAACCCTCATAAAATAAAGTCTTTTTTTTTTTTTAGAGCAGAACACATGCAGGGTGCTTAAGAGATGTGAAAACTCTCTCGTTTGACTACCCTCATTTGAGGGCAATTTTTGGCAAGCTATGAAATTCATAAGGAGCACAAGGAATGAATTAGCAGGTCATCAACTTCTTTGCAGCCACAGAACATAAGGAGAAAGTTAATGAGGAATAGTTGAGTTAGGTGAATCAATGGAAAAGTATATGTAAAAAAACACAAAAGGGACACTGTTTGTTTGAGCCTCATGAAACTACTAAGTCGATTTGTTTTTCTTTTAATTTTACTTTTTTTCTTTCCTACATCTCATTGCTGAATGCTTGCCTTGGCTCTTCCAGAGGCTGCTCTCAGAGCTGAATATTTACAGCTCCAAACAAAGTGCTGTGTCACAGCCAGGTTTGATACACCTCAAGCAATCACCCAAGGCATGCTACCCCATGTTGGAGGAAACACTGGGAAATAACAGTCTGAGTACACAACACTGTATGAAAAAACATAATCTGAAAATTTACTTTGACAAAATTGTACTATATGTAAACTAAGTATTTTATAAGCATTGTTATATCAGATTACCTAGATTACTTAGAAATGTGGAGGAGTTGTCCTTTGTTTGAGTAGAAAGCAATTTCTCCTGTTTTCAACTATTTTACAGTCACCAGACCTATTGCTGCTGCTCCAGAAACAAAGTGAATACATCAACAAAACAACAAGGGAAGACTTATTTTTCTTAATAAGCTAAATGAGTAGAGAGTAACCCAACTACAGTGCTCTCATGCCACAGCTGGCAGTTAAAAACAATTACATAAGAATATAGCACCTTGCTGATACAATTTAAGCATTCAGAAACTCACCATATGCTTGACATATGTTGAAGGTCACAGACAGCAAATGGCAAAACATAAGAGAGTTTTCTAAATGTTATAAATTATTATCTTGCAGCTAAAAAGGCACCGAACCCAACACATAATAGATTTTAACACTGGAATGACCTGAAGTATGATTATCTTCTAGTCTGATCTCCTGCAGTAAGTATTTGGCTGGCTTGTAACTGATAAAAGACAAATTACCCATTTTTCCATAAATCATCCACCCTGGGACAAACCAGCATCCCTCGGAAGAACAGTGTGGAGATAACCTCCAGACAACGTGCAAGTCCAAGCATCTGGCTCCAGGCAGCAGGCAAGAGCTGTGGCAGATTCCCTCCCTCCCAGCCTTCTCCACAGGACCCTCTTCCCCACCCTCCAGCCCACTCCCACACACTCTTCCCTTCTTCCCTTCCCCTTGACTCCCAGGTCCATAAATCAGCTCAGCACTGAGGGCTCTGATGGCTGCTGGAGCCACAATGAAGCCACGGAAGAGGGAGAAGAGTCCGGGAGAATACGAGGGGAGGCAGCACCAAACATCAACTGGGACAGCAAGACCCAAAGGAAAGGGAAAAAGCTTTTCCTTATAGGGCAACACATGACATATAGGGAAAAAAAAAAAAATCACACTAACTTTTACTTTTATGGCTTCACATCTCACTCTCCTTGCTGGAGTCAGGTTGGCATATGAAAGGAAGCCATGGAATTAAAAAGAGCTCCGTGGCATTATGCAGCAAGTAATTCCTAAGTGTGTTAAATACACATATGGTATGTGTGACCAAGTTAATTTATAAAAGCAAATGTCTATAAATATTGGAATTTCATGTAAAATGAAAGTTCACATTTCCATAATAAAGTCAATCCAAAAATGAGCCCTGATTTACTGTGCATTTGTAATAGTCTTCAGCCCTTGACTCCAACCTCAGCTCCTTTTTTCCACAGCATTTTTAGTTTCCCCCTGTAATTCTATCCTTTCCATAAACACAGATTGTCCTCTTCATTAATTAAAAAATGAATGAGATTTTTATTCCACCTTAAAATGTTCCTGAAATTGCCCACCAGGTCATAGAAAGAAGAAGACAGAGAGCCCAACAGCATCATATCATAAATTTTGTTTCCCTGAGCCCTCAGTTTAGGCCCAATGCAAAAATACTGTTTTCTCTTTTTCCCTTTTAATCTTTAGAACTCATATCATCCTTGCAGCCAGAAAAAAACAAACAAAACAAAGAAACAAACAAAAAAACCCCACACACCCAAATCATTTTGGCACATGCTTTGGTCTACATTTTGATTTAGCTCATCCTTATCTGGTGCAGCACCAAATTATACTAAAGCTGTAGGATATGACTCCATGTATGATTAAACTGTAGAGCTCATGAAATGAGTCTAAGTTCATTAGAATATTTTGTAGCATATTTTTCTCCAGTTTGTATTATGCCTTATAAAAGCAAGAGGTGGGAATAGATTAAAAAAAAATAATAAGCCTGGCTTTGGCCACTGAATCAGTGAACTAAATTTAGGAAGAGATTTGTGAACACTTTAGCTACTGAAGATTGACTCAGCACTGTGTGAGGAGAAAAATCTGGTCAGACTTTGACATGACAGTCACTCACTCTGTGGGTCCCAGCTCCCAATACATTGTCAGTAATTCTATTTGGCTTACCAATTAACAGATTATTAATCAATTACTACAGACCCAGCCTTGGGCTGATAGAACACGACACATTATTGCCTTTCTTGTAATTGGTTTTTACCTCCCAAGCCAATGGACATTTTTCTGATGGCAGTGATTACCAAGCAAATGACATTTTCCTCTTTCAGCCTCTGGCTGTTCCAGCCAAAATACTGAAAAAAAAAAATAAACCAAAAGAAAACCAATGCCCATTCAAAATTCCTAGAGTTCCAAGACTTCCATAGGATGCAAATGCTCATTTTTAGTTTTAGGATGTTGCATCTTTTAACAAAATAATTCAGTGATAGATGGAACAGTCACTTTCAATTATGTGTTTTGGGGCAAGGCCACATCTTACATTAAATAAAATAGTTACACAAACAGTCAAGTCAGGTTTTTCATGTTTGTTTTATTCCCCTACACAGAAAAAAAATTCTATTTACCAAAAATGAAAATCATACAGGCCTTTGATTTTAAGTTATTTTAGCAATTTTGAAAGGGAATCGTCTGAGTTTAAATGGAATAGACTTATTTTCCCACATCTTACTTTCCACTAAGAGCACAGAAGGAAGAAGAAAAACATATAACAAAAGGAAATATTCAATTTTTTCCCCAAAATTTCTAAACATTTTAGGAATTTTGGGCAACTATATTTTTGTGCTCCAGTAGAATTTTTAAATAATATTTTTATCCTTGCAATCTAAATTGGAAGTGAGCTCATACCTAAAATAACCTTCTAGAATTCTAAAAGAAGGATTTTCAAAAGGGATTGCTCATCTGCTGTTCAATTGTCTTTAATTACAGCCCAGAGTAAGAGATAACAATTTCTTGCTCTTTCCACTCTTTTTATGGGAAGATGGACTGAATTATTTACAGTTATGGTCAGCAAAATGATCAAGTCATTAAAACAAAATTGGGCCACCTGCATGTAAACACTGAGATCAACAACAAACCAAAATTGCTTTGATTGCAATCTTGCACTGAAAACGTCTAAACTCTCCACTCACAGCCACATTTGACTAGGAAACACTGAAAAAATAGCAAAAGCTTGACATTTGTTCAAGCTCTGTGAGTTGATCTGTACCCACAAGGCACCCAAAAGATATTTTTTACAGTATAATGACAAGATACAAGCATCCACAAGTAAAATTTCTTGCCGATGCTGCCACACCAGAGGTGCAATGCCAGGGCCTGGGGAGGTGAATGCTTCACAGTTCCAGTGCAATTGGAAGCTCGGGATGGAAAGGAGGGAGCGGAAGGACAAAGGAGAAGGATGCAAAGGGTTGTCTCTGAGCACTCTTATTCAGGATTTACCCTATTGTGGCAAATTACCAAGAAAAAGAAATAATACAGTTGACATGGGGAATATCAGCTCTAAAACTATTTTTATACCTTGTCTAAAACCAGCTAAACCCAGAAACAGGCTTCAGTAGAGCAGGGACATAACCTTCCCATCCCAAACTGGATGCCACAACCACAAAGATACAGAGCTATGTTCTCCATTGGATGCTGTCAGCTGCTCCTCAACAGAGCACAAATTGATGGTGGACTCATGACTGATACAAGGATCAGTCCTTTTTAATTTAAAAATCTCTCATACCTTTCTCTCTGGGAACTTCCCACAGGCAGCTCCATGCAACACTGACTCCTTCTTTCTCTCTTCCTTCTGCAGGACTGACTAACTCTTTCATGGCCAGCAAACTCCAGCTGCCTGTGGCCCAGCTATCCCACTCTTTTATAACCCCATCCTCACTGGACAGAGCTGTGCCCAGTTAAGGGGCAAGGCTGTCCCCACTCCTTGGTAATTAGCACAACTGCAATTTATCAGGGATGAGATTGCTTTGAGCACCAGCTCTATGCTCTTATAATCCCTCCTCCCATAATTGGATGCACTTGCACACAGATGGATTCCCTGCTCTGCTCAAACCAAAACAAGGGGACCAACAGGGATTCCACTCTTTAAATCAATACCTAAAAGTACATTTGACAGAATTCTAACTTTTGACAGAGTTCTAGGTGTCTGAGCCTGACAGGGAAGGTTCAGGGTGTTTATAGATGAACAGAAATATCTTCATGTGATCCAAAGAGGAAACCACAGGGATCTGTGCCTAATTCTGGAGCATCCCACCAACGTGAGGGAGTGACACAGCCCTCAGGTGTGGCTGTGCTGTCCCTGGAGCCCACTCTTAGGTGCCTGCTGTGCTGATCACTGCACTGAGAGCTCTCAGACCCCGCACACCAAGCCCCTGTGCACAGAGCTGCAGGCTCCTGTGGCACAGGAATTACTGCACTGGGGCACCCAGCCAGCTGCTTTGCCTGGAGAATATCTGCAGTGGGGCTTGTAAATCCCCAGCCACCTTTGCTTTCTCTTCAGATGCTAACTGTTATTCAGCTGGGAGAGAAATAAATAAGGCATCTCTGCCATCCAGTAAGATCCAAACTGCTTTTCAAAACAGCAAACATTTCTTTCAAAGAAACCTCACATCAGCGCTCCCCAGAATGTGTCAGAACTGGTTTTCACATCATAGACAAAATGTTTCTTATTTACTGTACTACATGTGCTTTTACACAGCACTGCCCACGAGGACCAGCTCTCTTACACATCCCCTGGGATATTGCCTTACATGTGGCTTTCTGATATTTTTTTTATTTATTTATGGTTTAATGATTAAACTTCTTGCTACTTGATGTTGTCACATTAATTTAACCTAATTATGATTTTAATGTAACAAGCAGCAGCTATCCAGACACTTTAGCTGATTCTTTACCTAGTTACTTTTAAAGATCAGTGTTATAGTCTTTAATTAATCTCCTTTCTTTTGGCTTTACTTCTCCAAAGTAAATAAAAATAAAGTAATTCAACATTTCCTGGTGGATTTCTAGAAAATGGGCATCTTTTCATCATCCAAAATGCAAAGAAAAGAAAAAAAAAAGAAAAAAGCTTGTTATTTTATTTATATTACCACTATCTTCCCATCACCCTCCCGCATTTTGACTTTTAGGTGAAGTTTTTATTGGTCCTCTTTTCTACAAATTAGAGTAAGTGCTTTAGCAGCACAATCAACTTTGTGTGTTATGGAGAGTGGCCTGGAATACTGTCAATTTGATACTTCACTACAAAAGCAAAAAGACTGGTACAAATACTTACCCCTCATGAAATCTGAAAATTAAACCCACAACAGCCTTTTAATACTAAGTCCTATTTATTTCTCAATATAACTTATTTAAGCTGAATACAGGCCACATTTTGGCACTATTTTTCTGTTTTGTTTCATTTCATCACATATGCAACAAGCAATCATCCAAAGCTATGAAATGGTCAAAGACAGATTACTGAAGCTTTTAAACAGTGGCTTTTAATACAGAGAGAAATCAAACCTCCTTGTAAAACACTACATTCAGTGAAGAATTGTATGTGAGATACTCCAGCAGCCAATAAACTACAACAAAATTAAAATCTACTGCATCTCTCACTTTTTGATCTTATTTTTTGTAATCTCTATCACTGTCACATCCAGCTCTGTGTGCCATGGATTAGGTCTGTCTGCTCCTCACATCATGGAATCATTAGGCATTTTTCAGGCTAGGAATGTGGTTATGTGTAATTTGTGCTTTTTCTTTGGTGTACCTACATTTTTTTCCTCATGATAAAAGCAGTACAAGGCTAGATCAGATCTGTAATGGCGTTTTCCAAAGAAAACATGCTATTGCCTTAACTTTGCCCACCAAGGAGGGTTGCTGTCCCACAAAGATCTTGCTAATTGACTCCTTTTTAGGCTGCCAATTACAGCATGGCTATTTCCTGAAGATAATTGATCAGAGCACAAAATCTTCATTAAGCCCTGTAAGAGTTCTCCAGATTTGCATGGGAAAAGTCTGCCAGCTGCAAGGCTCAGGTAATTGCACTATTATGTCCCCAAAGTAGACAAAACAGAGCTTTATTTTTTCAGTTAAATCTATACTAGCCTTTTAAAGGAAAAGACTGTATTCAGAGCCACACACATGCAGCAGCCTCTCTGTAGTGCTCTCTCTCCAGCAAGTCACCAAAGCACAGAAACTGGAGTAGAGACTTATAGTAGAAATAATACTGGACAAGTCCTTTTGTGGAATCAAAAGTGTAAATAAAATCTCAGATTCTCCTTCCCACTAGCCAACACTCATTGTGTTGCAAACTATTTTCATCTTCACCATTATGAAAAAAAATTATTTCAAAAATGTAGAATTATAGGTATTGCTGTATAGTAGGTTTGTGTGGGTTTTTTTCAAATGGAAGATATTTTTTTCTCCAACTTGCATGTATCCTAATAATCACTGTATGTTCAAAGATAATACTTCAAACATTTACTTGGTTGCCACTCTTCTAAATCACTATTTGTATTTATTTTTGAAAGCTGCTTGCAAGTTTTCAATCCTCAGAAACCTTTTTGACAACAGTGTGATGGAGGCAACAGTGAAGGATCTGTCTTCCACAAAGCAATTAATTACTCAACTTGGAGAATGATTTTCTTACTCTATTTAAGAAGAAAGAAAATAGAAACCAAAAGGATGAATATACCATGGCCCAGTGGACTAGTGTTGTTTACATAGCTGAATAAAATTCAAATTCATAATGCATCAGTATTTCTTTTTTCTTTTACCCTGAGGTAACTCAGTTCCACTGAGGCTGGGGGAATCATCCTTGATGTGCAGCTCTGTCACAACAGGGCTGCTCTAACCCTGCTTTATGCACAAGATTTATTAGCAATACAATTTTTCCCTCATTCTCTTCAAACACTTCACAGTCATTAATTCTGTTTTCTAATCAAACAACCCTCTGCAAGGCAGTTTGGAAGTGCCAGGGGTCAGATTTTCAGCTGGTATGAATGAAAGCAGATCTGCTGAAGCATCAGGGAGCTGTGTCTACATCCACATCTGAAGCTGTGCCTTCTTTGTGGCTCCTCTCTCCCCAACACGTTCTCTGTCACTTAAATTGTGAAAGCATTTCAAGTCTCATGAAAAGATACTGTGCTTTTACTTGGCACATTTAAATTTTACTCCAGATTTAGCTCATTTATTACTTTGCCTTTAGACAACCCTGCCAGAAGGACATTTTGGCATCATTATCAGAAATCTGTGTGGCTTTCTGTTTCCTAAACTAGATATTTATTATCTGTGAGCAGCTGATTCTGCATGATTAATTCTTGCCCTCATGGTTTCTTGCATTTGTTAATGTGGTCTTTCTTAACTCTTCTTCCAATCCTGTATTTTTATTAGAGAAGATTACTAAACTAGTAATCTAATCTAGGTTTATTTTATTTGCATTCTGTATATACTTTCTTCTACTGTTTCAACACAGAGGCATTCTCAGTAAAAAGAAAGGTTGTAGGGGTTTTATCCTTAAAATCTCTGGCTTATCAAAGTCAGTGCTGGTTGATAACCAGTCCTTAAAACAATTAGTTCCCCTTTGACTCACCACACAGATCAGGGAAAAAACCCAAAATACCCCTTACCACTTTATAAATTCAACTAAAGTTCATTTAACTGCTGAACAGCTGGTTTAGAATGTAACTCTTTCACAAAGTGAATGGTGGTTTATGTTATTTAGCATTAAACAATGGGCCTATGTTACATCAAACACATGCATTAAAAACCTGAGTACAAAGAACACATTTAAGAAATCTTGGAAATTATACATAAGGTGATCTGTGCTTGTTTCTAGTTGAGAAAGCTTCAAATACAAAGTGATATTACAAGGTTTACAAAGCTCTTCTCTTAGCATCTAATATTTACAGTAAGCAGCATGCTGTATATTCAAAGAATGTAAACTTTAAACTGCAGCTACAAATATTTACTATAGATTAGATATATAGGGAGGATGATCTAGTACAAATTCCTGCATTTGTGTAGCACAGGCCACAAGCATAACCCCACAAGTAATGTCAGGGTTGCTGTCCCTGCTCCTTCACTGCTGTAACACAGAGCTTTCTTATCCACTGTGTTCATGGAATACAGAAGGAATTACTGAGAGTGCATTTATCCTGACTGTCACAACTTCTCACCTTTCCTTGCACCTTTCCCTTCAAGCTCCAGCTGTAGCAAAATAAAAGCTTCCAGCTCAGGAAAAATTATATTCTTCTTGCAAGTTCTACTGCCTAAGTATGAAATATAACAAAACAGGAAAGAAGAAGACAGGAGCAGGAAAATTTAGAATGGCTTTAGAAATTCTCTTATTAATAGGATTGTCCATGCCAAATTACAAGTCCTCTCCCCGCCCACCCCACCTCTTTCCAAAAGCTGTTTATAGCCATTCTCAAAGCTACTTAATAGATTTCTTTTATCATGTCTACAATTACACTGCTCCTCTGAAATGGAAAGTTTGATTTTAAACTTCTCCTGCTTTCATTTAGTGGATTGTCTCATTTGTATAATCCAACTGCTTCTGCTCCTTGGAAAGTATCCTGTTGTTTTTTTTAATTTAATATCTCTCGCTTTCGCCAGATCTTAGCTGGGACAAAAACTTGCAGCTGCATTCAAAACTAAAAATAAAAACCAATATATGCTGGGATAATTGTGGTACAGAGGAGTTTGGTCTTGTTCCTAGATTCTGTTTGAGACATTGACACATGGATTGCCATATCATGACACACACCTGCTCAGAGACATTGTCATCACTAGCAGCCAAAAGTAACAAATACTGGACCACTCCAAAGCTTTCATTATGTCTGGTCTCACACCCTGGCCATTCAAGTCAGACCAAAAATTAGACCCATAGGCCACAAGAGACTCTTGGGTGTGTATAAAAGCTTCCTAAAAATTTATCCAGAGACAAAGAATTCATCATGCAAATGGACGGGTGGGGTTTTTTATTTTGCTCCATTCATTCTCTTGCACATGAGAAAGCCTAGAAGTGAGCCTCACTGCCTCTGTGTTTAAGGATGGGTTTATCTTTCTGAGTGCTTGTAGGCCTAGATGTTTCTGGAAAAGGCTGAGGGGAATGCAAAATTGGAAGGGGAAACTCCAATGGCCATCCATCCTTTTTGGAAATGGTTTCTGAATGAAGACAATGTAGTCTCTAAAATGTGTCTGTCTCTTGCCTTTGAGTCAAAAGTAAGATTTGATATACAACTTAAGTAAAATTGCCATTTAGGTGGGTAAAAACATGTGAAATGCACCACAAATTAAAACAATACTTTGGCTCTCAATGCTTAGGATAAAATTCATCCTTACAAAGCAAATATAGTTCTTAAAACCCATTTACACACAAACATTTCAGTATTTCCTGGGTGATTTTTTTCTTGGGCTATAACAACACCATTCTTTATATTGTGATATGAAAATAATGTTCAACAGTTCCAGTAGAATTTATATAATGGAGAGATTCTTTGACATACATTTTACCAAGAGAGTAATCATTATTTCATAAATTATTTCAGGCCAATTGCAGGGCAACACTTTTCGTCCACATCTGATCCAGTAGGACATACTGCTTTAAAAGCCCCAATAAAGTTTTTATCTTGTATTCTAAAAATACACTGACTGCTCTCATAGACCAGACAACAAAAGTACTCCTTCCAAATTCCAACCACAATTTAGAAGGGTGCAAAAGAGCAAAATGGAGTCCCATTTTAAATCAACACATATCTTTGAAGTCTGTGAAGAATTTCCTTCTTTTTAGCAATTTCAAGCACAGTGCCAGCACTCATCTCTAGCACAGCTACTTCTCTGAAGTAGCTCCAGTTCCAGTAGATGTAACTTCCTCCATATATCTCTGCCTGGAAAATCCAACTAGGCTGTCAGCAGAAAACCTCAACAACCAAGATTCCAGATCCACATAGGTGGATAAGAGGGAGTAAGACATCTTAATAGGAATTGGGTGTTTTTGCAGATCTGTGTCTAAAGTGTTTATTGTTTATAGCAACCACTTCTTGTGAAAACATCAAAGACATTTCCACTGATTTGAAAACTGTCTATTTGTCCAGAGAATATGTGGATGCCCCATCTCTGGAAGCGTTCAAAGCCAGGTTGGATCAGTAACCTGACCTAGTGAGTGGTATCCCTGCCCAGGACAGGGGCTTGGAACCAGGTGACTTTTAAAGTCCTTTCCAGTTCTGTAACTCTGATGCTAAGTCACCTTTTACTTCATTCAATGCTCATGTTCCAAACAATAAAAAACTTTGTGAAGCATGACTAAAACAGTATATTAAAATCCTGGTTTGGTGATTTGCAATGTTTTTAGCATGGAACCATTAATCAAATAAAGTTTTCAGGTTAAAATTCTTGTATAAGAGCAGAAGGCTAAATTTCTCAAATTTAGTAGCTGGTCATGGTATTTAGCAAGCAGAAGACAGGTAGAATTAATTCATCTCAGGAATTAATATTTCCTCTACATAAATATGCCTAAAGAGGAGAGAGGAATTCAATTGCAGTTGTACAAGGGAAAATTCTGTCTCTGCCTGCCACCAGTTTATATCTACCTACCTTATACAAAAACTGCATCATTTCCTATGGATGAAGTCCCATATCCAAAACACCATTATCTGGCACCTAAAGAACAGGCTGGATTTAAATCATACCTGAAGTTCTAAACTGAATTTCGGCAGCTCTGGCAACAATAGCAATATTGATTTCTACACAATCTAAATTTCATTATATTAGAGAGTTCTTGTGCAAAAACCTCAGCAGACAGTTAAAAAAAGGAGAGGGTGGTGATGGTGGCAGGCATGTTGCATGCTGTGCTTTCTTTCCCGGTATTTGCAGAAGAATGTAGAAAGTACTACTACGTCTCCTACCATCTCAAGGGAACAAGCTTCTCCAGGAGCAGCTGCAACAGATCAAACAAGTAGTGGAAACCCCTAACTGTCATCCTTTTTGGAAGAGCTAAAAAGACAACTCCTGTCTCCCACCCTTGTAATTTGCAAATTAATTTCAGCAGAAAAAAAGATATTCTGAAGGGCCTTCCACTCTGCCTTGTATAATTTAATTCTCACTTCAGATGTAAAGGGTCTGTGGCAAAACTTCACACTTGTTTACAGAAGTTAAGCCCCATGTTTACCCAGTTATAAGTAAATCAAAGTTTTCTGCCACAGCATTCTGTTTACTCGACTCACTTGGCTCCCTTCACAGTGCCTTTAGTGACACATCCAAACGTTTTGTGGTTGGTAGCTGTTGTCTTCTAATCTTTAGTGACAGCTCAGCTCAATCTCTGGTGTTTTCCAGGCTTGGATAGAAGACAGAAAAATAAATATCTTTTTTTCTTATACTCACTGACATTTTCCTCTTTTCTTTTTTTCTTCCTTTTTTCTTTTTTTTTTTTTTTTTACCAAACGCTCTCTTCAGCAGAGGTTTTCTGCTTTTCACTTTTAATGACTGAGCTTTCAAATTCTGAATTTTAATTGATCTCTGTGGCCTGAGATGTTTCTCACCATGTACCCATGCTTAGGCAAAGAAGTTTCTAGTGACAAAGACTTTAAAGAAATTACTAATTTGTTTGATGTCTGATGTAGTAAAATTCCTGTATAAAGAAAGAAGTAACACTTTCCCCCTTGGATTTTGCTTTCCATTTTAGAAGGGAAAATCAGCTGGAGACAAAGGGGCAACACTGAAAGAAAACTATGATGAAGAGCAGTCTCAGAAGATGGCCTGTGAGACAGAAAGCAGTAGTTTTGAACAGCTCTGGTCACTTGTAGTCATCCAAGAGAGAAGAAAGGAAGAATTTATCAAGCCGACACTGTCTCCCTGCTCCGAGCGCAGAGACCGATCATTTTCTGTCTCTTGGCTAGTCCTTGTAATAAATACAGGCTTGGTGTGTAATGAAAACCAGCTGAGTGTTTCTCAAGGTACAGATGCTTTCTTTTCTTCTGATTCCAGCTAAGATTGTTCTTACTCTTCATAATCTCTCACAGCTGCCAAAAATCCATCTTATCGTTGCATGAGGTGAAGTTTCCATTAACAGCTATTATGGTAGCAGAGGTCAGGCGTCCAGTGTCAAACGAGCTGCTAAAGAGAAACACTGGGCTAGAAAATCCTGTACTATGGGAGAAAACCTCAACTGAGGTGTGTTTTATTATTAATCTGAATCCTTGTTATGTGCAGATGTGGCTGGGCCCTGCTGCTGACAGACCAGCTTCTGATGTCCGGGAAAAAGACAGGGAAATTTGGGGTGTGGATGAAGTGGGAATACACATCCACTTGGCTGGCTGAAGAGGAATTTTAACAGCTTTGATGATGTTCATTGTGTCAGCCAACCAGACTGGCTGCTCCTCAGGCTGAAGGGCTCTAATGAAGGAAGCTTTGGCCATAAACATCACTTGCCATTTCAGCACTCACGTTGCTGCAGGTGTGGTTCCTGACTCCCAGTCATCGCTGGGGAATAAAATAAAAGCAATAATGATAATAGCCCTTAGTTTCCAATCACCTAATGGAAAATGAGAAGTTTCCCTCAAAAAGAAACAGTGCCATCTCAAACACCTTCTTTTTGAAAAAACCTTCCTCTAGTTAAAGCTGCTGGATTGAACACATTCTTTGTTGGTAGTGAATAGCAATATTTTAATGCCCTTCTAGTATGATGGCATATTTTATTTTGGAATTACCTACCTCAAACACATACTGCCTGGGAGACATTTTAAATAGAAATACCCTGAATGTGTCTTTATAACTCTCTATTTACATGATAAGTGCACCAAAGCTATAATCATATGGGCAGACACACTTTGCAGTGCCAAATGTTAATTGTCAGTGTGCTACACAGTGAACAAAGACAGAAGTAAGCAAATAAAAAAATAAGTTTCAATAAATTTAGGAATTGTTTTGCAAACTCGCTGAATTTTAAAATAATTAAATGCACAGTTATTTGGAAAAGCCTCACCAAAATATTGACTACCACAATGTATTTTAAAAATTATTTTTGATACTTGAAAATATAAAATAATAAAATATTTTCAGAAAATACTGGCTATTTTTCAAAGAATCACAACATTATTCTTTCTACAATACCTCAATATTGAAGGCCCTAAATTCTAAATACAGACTCTACCAAAAATGCCACAACTGTCAGACACCAACACTATTGCAATATCTCAGCAACATCCTGCTGAGATGTGGCCACCCTTCCTCTTCCAAAAAGCCATCTTGTGAATTTATGTGTCAGGTTGTGTGGAGAATTAGACTTTTTCTGCCAGCCAGCAACATTTTTGTGTGACATGGAAAACCATTTCCCACACAGAGGTGTGAAGATCCTGCACTGAATTTAGTCCCATGTTTTGCAGCTCTATAAAAACCCTACTAGAATTAAATCATCACAAAGCTCTTACAAAATTACTCACAGCAAAGCACAGCAAACCCCATCTTCGCTGACTTGCTGGAGCAAGTCCAGAGGAGGCCACCAAGATAATTAGAGGGATGGAGCACCTCTCCTGTGAGGAAAGGCTGGGCAAATCGGGGTTGTTTGGTCTGGAAAAGTGATGGCTTTGGGGGGACTTAATTGCAGCCTTCCAGGACCAGGGAGCCTACAAGAAAGATGGAGAGACACTATTTACAAGGGCCTGGAGTGACAGGGCAAGAGGGAATGGCTTCAAGCTGGAAGAGGGTAGACTTAGCTTCGATATTAGGTAGAAATTCTTTACTGTGAGGGTGCTTGGGCACTGGAACAGGTTGCCCTAAGAAGTTGTGGATGTCCCATCCCTGGGAGGATTCCAGACCAGACTGGATGGGGATCTAAACAATCTGGGGTAGTGAGAAGTATCCCTGGCCATGGCAGAGAGGTTGGAGCAAGATTGTCTTTAAGGTCCCTTCCAAGCCAAGTGATTCTATAGCCTGCAATGTTGGCAGTAAATTTGAGCAAATCCAGCGCCCAAGATTCTACCACCAGAGCCTGGGGAGCAGCTTTCTCTCAGGAAGAAATACACAGGTGCTCTGTGGCAATGCCATCACCACAACCAGAGTGGTGAGTGGCAGAGAGGGAGCAGTACAGGCTCTGCAGGATAATTGGGCAGCACAGAGCATTATCTGTAGTATTTTCACAGAGCCCCACAAACAACATTCTTAATCTATACCTTCTCTGGTGAAGAAATGCTATAGGAGCAGAAAAATGCAGCTTTTTCTAAGTAACTTTTTCTACCCTTTTCCCCTGCTGAAAGCAGAGGTGAACATTTCAGTGATTGAGCCAAATGATCTGAAATAGTCTGCAGCCACTCCTTAGTTCACACAGAGATGTACTGTCTTCCTTGATGCTAAAATCTCAAGAAAGGCCTTGAGTCATAGGTTTGAATCAAAAGGATGTTGAATAAAAAAGCCACTATCTTTTAAATGGATTAATGAAAATACTTTTCACTTGTCTCAAGTACACAAAAGGTTTTTTTTTAGAACACACAGTCGGCCTATAGACACCAATGTGTTTTGGGTTTTTTCTTTTCCTGACTGGGAGAAGACTTACATATATGTCATGATTTCTGGTGAAAATCTGGTCTGTTCCAAAGTATGGTGATAATAGGAATACCAGATTAATGAGCATCTCAGCTGGATTAATGGAAACAAGACATGAAAGTGAAAACATATATTACTGAATAAAGAAGATATACTCTGCTATTTAGAATTGCACTTTGAGTAACTGTGAGTGACCAATAGATTATAAAGAACATTTCTCAAGGTGTTGCTTATGTTGAAACAAATCTTTTGTAACCTTTGTTCTGCTCCTTAATGCTGGGGTCCTCCTTAAATATGAGACTGAGATACACAAGGATGAAATGCTCAAACAGTTAAAACAGTAAAACAGATACAACAGTTGGACTTGATGGTCTTAAAGGTCTTTTCCAACTAAAATGACTCTGATTCTACAACGTCAGCACTTCTATTGTCCTCTCAGTATTACAAGCAAAAAGAGCAGCCTGCGTGCACTGATGTCTGACAAAATGATTTTCAAGGCTCCTGAAGTTTAGCACGTTTCTGTCTTCCAAGCAAAATGGGAAGTGAACCCAGACTGAAAGCAGAACAAGGTGGGTTGGCTGAGGAAGGCTGCCACAGCCTTTGCCAACCAGCCACATCTTGCTGTAGGGCTGGCAAGCTTTTAAGCTGCTCTTTACATGCCAACTCTCTCTCTTTCCTTCATAAAGAAGGGAGGATTTTACCACCCTACTTGTAAATACAAGATATAGGAAATGGCATCTAAGGTGGACAAGACCCCTGAGAAATTCATCATACAAATCACTGGTGGATGAGATCAGCAACAATACAAGTTTGATAAATTCGAGACGGGAACTGGAATAAGAAAAAAAAAAGTCAAAAACAAACTAAAATCTGTTTCTACCATCAAGATGCAGCTGTAGACATTAGTGCCACAGGAAGATGTGGAGACAAAACCTGATAATAAAATGTTATTGCAGGATACATGAACATAAAAAAATATAGATTTAAAAGTAATGTTAAAAATGCTTGGCTTTTATCAGCATCACACTCAACGTAGCTCATGATTCTTTTGCTTCCTTAGTATTACACATTTCTGTGTGGACTACTACCAAACACCAGAAGCTGCAAGGACAGGGATGGGGCTGATTTAATGGAGCAGCTCCCTTACTCCCTCTAGTTTCTGTCTCCCTCACAGTAGGAATCCATCACATTTGTATGCACCAGAGCAGAAATAACAGTATTTCCAGTTAAAACTCTAACACAAATTAGGCTCTGCTTTGTTGGTTACTATTAAGTCAGGAATTACTTTTTTTTCCTGAGATTTTTTTTTATAAAAGTCAGATGTTTTAATCCATGTTTCTTAGACAAACTTTTAATTTCATTAAAAAATGGCTTAATTAAAAATTAAAAGTATGACATTTGCTTAAAAAAATCGGATTGAGAAAATGTTAGTGCAATCATGGTATAAATGCCTTTTGTCATTATATTATTCTCTTTTGATTAGGGTCCTTGATCAAGCAACTTCTTTTTTGTTGCTTTACAATCCCTTCTCTTGTTGAACCTGGTGTTTCACGAGAGGTGGCTGAGCCCTAGCCCACAAGGGAACAGGGGTGCATAAAAAATCTAATGTAGTTTTCGCTAGTCATCATATCCACACTCCCAGACAGATTTTTCATTGGGGCACCTTTTGGGTTTCTTTCCATAGATAATTGAATTTCCAAGTAAAACACAAAATGAACAGTTTTACATTAAAAAACAGCTTTGATGAATAACTTTCAACCTGTCCTACTCATTACTATACACTTAGTATTTCCATGTGTGCTGAGGAGATGATATTATACCTGGGTTAATCATGCATGCACCAAAATACATAACTGCACCTTCAGCATCTGCAGGAGAGTTCTGACAGGCTGGCAAATAACCCAGGAGCTGCACCAGACCCTGTTTCTGAGTTTAGCAACTGGAAAATAAAAGCATCAGAGGCACCAGGGCAGCAGAGCAAAGCAGGGCTGAGCTGGTTTTATTCTCTGCATAAGCAGAATGGTGCATGGCTTGTTTCTCTGTCAGTGAGCCAGAAGTTCATAGGTAGTGGGGCTGAGTCGATCCAGAGGTAACGGGAGGGAATTTCACTCACACTCCAGTATTGTCCTCTCAGCACAATGCTGGCTACTTCCAGCAGCAACTTTCTTCTCCCCTCCACCTCCTCTGCCCTTTTCATTATTACTGCTACACTCAAGAAGGTAGCAACATATTTGCTGTTTTTTCTCAGTCCAGCAACAGTAAGTGTTAAGTAGATGATAGCTCCAAAATGCAACGTGTATATCATATTTTGTGACTAACACAATCTCCCAATCAGGACATTTTGATCTTCCAGTTATAGCTAGGGACTTTGGCAGGAAATGATCTTTTTACATGCTCTCATAAACTCTCAAGAAAGTCTGGTTTTGTTTCACTCTTTCTGCTAAAGAACACCAATAGTTTCTCTTTGGTTTCCCAGGGTATGTTTACCAAGCTGATAAAGACTGCAAGACGGACCAAAAGAAACACTTGGTTTATTTTCTTTTATTTTGGCAGTGATAAGAGTGTGGAGTCCATTTTAAAACCAGGAGAAAAATAATTGGCATGTCCCAGTTATTTTTTATACACAGGCACACATGAATGCATGCACACACAGATTTTAGGGTTTTTTATGGGTACCTTCTTGACTTGCAGCCAAGCTGTGTCAATGCGAGCCAGCTCATGTATTTAATTGTATCAGCATATAATGGCAGACAGATTTTCTTCCTTTCTGTGCTGCAGCACAAGAAGCTTTCCTAGGAAAGCTTGTTTTTTACTAGGAAACAGGAGAGGGCATGGTCAGGGAAGCAAACCCCTTGCTTCCATCGTCCAACAGAGATTAAAAACGCAGACATATCTGGATGATAAACTGAAACACAGTATCGTGCCCTCTGTGTAATTTATGGAGTACATGCCTGAACTAATAAACGCCTCAGGGAATAGTTAGTGGTGAGTGGAAGCCTTAAGTGCAGTGGTTACATTAAAATCAGGCTAGACTAGCTAATGTTTTGCTTTTAGGTACAGGCAACAAAACAGAAGCTGCAGTCCAAAATTCAGAAAAATCTGCTGAACTTTCAGCCCTCTGTGTCTCTGTCTCCCTTTCCACAGATGCACAACCCTCTCAGTAAATTCCAACCAGGAAATAACAAAAAATGCTTGGAAAACACAAATATTACTGTTTTGTTATTATGGTCAACATTCAGCAGAATATGCAAAAAAAAAAAATGCCTTATGCCTTTTAGGCTTAAAACTTACATTAGAGAACAAAAAGGACTTGCAAATTCTTTATCCAGAGTGTTGGGTTGAAGGTAAGGTCATTGCTTGCCAGCAGGCTACGACTGACTCTAATTAAACATTTTTTTATACCACTCATCTGCGGCTGGGGAACATGTCATTAGCACAAAGGAAACATTAATCTACAGATTAATGCCATAAAAAGAAAACTTTTACACAATCTTTACTCAACAATTAAAAGCAGCTTACAAAACATTAACCCTTGGACTACTACAAAGCCACCATCTAGTAAGAGCTCCAAGTGGATGTTACTCTGATAATAACCTGTTTTCTTCATCAAGTCACACCAGTTTTGCACCAGTGTGAGGGTATTTATCCCAATACTGTTCCATTCTTTTGCCTTCATACTCACAGACCTTAAATTAGGGAACTGGTTATGTGTATTTACTGGATTTTGACTATTTGGAACAAACTTCAAATGGTTTTCAGAAAAATGGTGGGTGATCACTCTATAAACCTCTATGTTTCAGGCTAGTCAAGAGCCCAGCATACATTGTTATTTATTCATTATTTTTATCAAGCACTGTGGTCCATCTTGAAGCAATTGCATTGCTGTGTGAAGGCATCTCCACGCTAGATCCATCTGCTCATGAAACCAAACAATGTTTTGGGGTAGCAGGGTAGAGACAGAGGGGGGTTTATGGATGGACACAGATTTCTATGCTCTTGTCTGTTTACCAGAAGAATGCAAAATTTGCTGTTGCTTCTGAGGTGATATTTAGTTCTTGTGCTGAATCCTCCCATTTATTCTCTTTCCTTTCTGTGAGGAATTATATTTAAGTTCAAACTCCTGAAAAGGGGGTTTCTAGAGATTATAAATGGTATAACTAATAATACTCATTTTGTCTTAGATTTTATAAATTTATATACCTACAGAGAGCACATTCAGAATTTTTGTAGGTATGCAACTAAATTTGAGGACATTTTATTTCTATTGGTATCTATATATGAATATGTATAGATGAAGGAAGGGAACATTTATATTTAACTTTTCAATCTGCTCTTTTAGAAATGTAGCACATAGTTTCACCAGTAGCATATTATCACTGCTCTTACTTTTCAGTTTTTTTCATAACAAAAAGTCTGTCATCCAGTCCTCACTGTTACAAAAGCATTTAGTTAAACTAGTTAAACAAGTTGAGATTGTTGCTGGAACCACGGTGGAAATATTTACAATAAAACTCACCTGGCTTCAAGTATTGTTCCAAAGTTGAAATTCAGCCCAGTCTTGGCAGTTCACAAAGGTTCATTAGCTTATTTGAGCAAAACCCAGGCTCATTTTCAAGTAAACTTTGGCTGATATTTAGTTCTAGATAAAGGGCACAGTATGATAGTGATATGATTAAAATGGCTTGAATGAGAACCCTCTGTTCCCTCTTGTGAAGTGGAAGAGACACATTATTGTTTTGGTTACCCATTCAACACTCATAAAGTCGGCCACTCACTTTTGGAGGGAGGTTTACTGCTTATGCTCACAAATACTCACCAAGCAGCCCAAGGATTTACACAGTCAGCTAAAAAATACAAAATGTGAGCAAGTGAAAGCATGGCTGGATATTTAGGGAGTTAAAATGTCTCCAAAATTGGAATAAGCAAAAAGGGAAAATAGCATCCTCTCAATCCTTACAGACTTAAAACTTTACTCCACATCATTATCATCATTTGACAGATTTATAAATTAATTGTTTCTTATTGTCCATTAACCCAGTGACCTAGATTTTACTGCAGCTCAGATCCAAACAAAAATCTTTCTAATCAGATGGGAAGATCCTTAATGAAGGTTAAGGATACACTGAAACCTGGTCTGTCCTACCATGCCATATTGCATGTTACTAATCTGCAGAGAGTTACAGCTAGTTTGTCAGGATTAAACAAGGGAGGAATGAGAAAGTATTACCTCCTCTGAGGCTTCAAATCAGTTTTCAGTCTGCTGTGATGACCCTGGCCACCTTCAAGGCTCCCTGGAGAAAAGAAGGAAAGGAAATTAATAAATAGGGGTTCATAAAGATGGCTGCAGCTCTAAAGGGCATCCACTGCTCTCTTTTCTCATCTCATAGTAGATTGTGAAGAAAGACTGCCTCGACCATATGAAAATATAATAAAGTGCATATGTTTCTTTTATAGATGGAAAAGGTATGTAATTAGTTTTAGTTTAAAATAAGAAAAAAATGGGCTGGATGAATGTGTGCTCACTATAAAAAAGAGCACCTCTTTTTTCTTTTTTTTTTTAGAAAGGAATCTTCTTAAAAATTCCTAGTAAAACAAGCAGATGGACTAATTTCACTTAAGCTAAAAATAATACACAAGTGGAGAAAGCCAAACCTGAGTCTCCCTTTGTAGGGAGTGTCAGGTATATATTTAGAAGGATCCACATTTTCCTTGGCGGCTTGGGACAGGAATCAAAGGCATACCTTTGCTGCTTAACAAATCATTATCTTTACCTTTACTGCTCAGGAAAAGGGGACCAGGAGTGTCAGTTGAGTATTGAACCTTCTGGTTGTCCACATAGTTTTTAGTTCATTCCCTGGCTCCACTTTGGAGTCTTCCAGCCAGTTCTCTTCAAGACGAATGTGGAATGGAGAATTTTCATCCTGATGTAGTCTGGATTCAAGGAGGGAATACTCCATTGACTCTGGATCTAGAAGCTCTACCTTGGTTTGTGCTTAATGACAGAAGTACAACTGAATGGATTTTTCCAAGGCATGGTAATGTTTTCAAGAGGCAAGAAAGGCTTTTAGGAAACAACCTTGCCCTGTGCCCTTATGGGATGTTAGAAAACCTGGTGCAAGTTTAATTTGTGTATATGCAGATATGACCATATGCAGATACTGCCCCTGTCTTTGACAGGTATGTCAGGAAATCAAGGAAATTTCCCAAAATTCCAGGTTTGATTCTGGAAACTGTTTGATACAGTGCAAAGATAACAGAACTCCTAATAAAAGTATAGATCTTCCTTAAAAAGTGGAATATACCAGATTTTGGGTTTCTCCAAATCAGCTGCTTCTAATTTTTCTGCTTAAATAAGGAATCTTCCCTCTTTCAGCTCAGTCTGAGCTTTTCCTTATATTTTCTCTGCCCTGACCTGCCGAGGAGGGGAGTGGCAGAACAGATTTGGTGGACACCTGGTGTCCAGCTCAAGGTCCATCCACCACACAAACCAAGCAACCAAAATCACAGGGTTAAGCATGAGGAGGAAGGGAAAAGGAAAAAGGCAAAGAGAAAAGGGAAGGGAGAAGTGGAAAAGGAGCTGGACCTTTTTGAGAGGTGGTAAAAAACTACTTAAAACAATCCTTTTACTTATAAAAACTAAACCAAAATTAATCACAAGCTCAAAAATATAGATCTTCCATATTTATACCAGGTTGCCCTTTGGAATACAATCACATTTTAAATCATGACTATGCAGAGTAAATAGTACTAGATAGTCTAATTTCTATTTATAATTTAAAGCATTTCTGAAGTGAGCAATCCCTGAGTGAAGAAAGAATGTAAACTCTGAATATGTGTTCAGTAACATTTGCTTAGTGAAAAAAAAAATCTTTACAGTTGCTACTGTGGCTTACTATTAAATCTGAATGATTTATGTGCTAAGTTATTAAAAGTAAATCAAATAAACGCATGGGAACACCAGTCAGTCCTTTTGCTCTCGCTAAATCCCCTTCAGGTTGTTTCTCATATATCAGCAGTGTGGCCAAGCAGACTGCAGGACTGTTCAAGTGTCATGATAATATTTTGGCATCTTCAACAAGCAGTGACAAAGGGGAAGACTTTTGACACTCTGCAAAAGTGTTTTGGAAGTGTTTAATCATATAATTATGACAAGTTGTGTTAATTAATGCTGAAGGACCCTTCTCATGTCACTTTCCTAAAATTACTCTTATCTTAGTGTCTTGAACATTTTCAGGGCATATTTGAGACCCTATGAAATATATTTATGTACATGAAACATTAAATACATTTTCAGAGTTGCAATCCTGCAGTCTTACTCTATTTTCTTCTTCCAAGTTTCACAGTGATTAAGTTTCAACATCAGTTTTTTTAATGAGTCATAATATCTGAAAATGATTTTACTATAATTCATGAATCACAGAATGGTTTGGGTTGGAAGGCACCTTAAAGATCAGCCAGTTCCAGGCTCCCTGCCATGGGCAGGGACACCTTCCTCTAGATCAGGTTTGCTTAAGTAGAATGTGTCCCTGCCCATGATAGGGACAAATTAAAGTTAACCAAGTTAAAAAGATTTAAAATATATCTTCAATAGAAAAGACTTACAGGCATCGTCTCAGGCTTTTTCCCAATGTGACTATTCTGCACAGAATATTGCAAACCATACATAAATTACACTCATTTTTATAAGGATATCTTTCAAATTATGTTCCCTGTTGTGGAAAGTCTCCCATACACAAAGAACTTCCATTATATTTTACTTTATTCTAATCCCAGTTATGCTTGTCAGGATTCATGAAAGCTCAGTGCACTCATTCAGGCTGTGAGAGAACAGACTTTAGAGGACTGTGCCTTTTTGGACTGCTCTTCTTTCAGGTTCATCTATGATGAAATAAATAGTTTGGGCCCATGTTGTTTCTCAAGGAAGCTTACAAAGAAATTGTCCATGTTTAGGATCTCAGCCAGTGAAACAATTTCCCTTTCATATTTTTTCTTACTGGAACACCAAGATGGAAAATTCATCATATTTGCTGAAGGAATAAAACATTGTTTTTATGTATGACCATGCTCCCCAATTAACCAGCTTCCATGGCTGTCATAGACACACATAAATATTACTGGTTCATATCACTATTTGTGTGTTCTGACCTGGAAAATTGTCACCATTTCTAAATTGGGAGGTATCTGTGAAACTGCCTTTGGAGAAGTCTACCCATCACTTCTAAAGACACATCTCACAGTGCTTTTCAGTGGAACCTGTTTATCAGACAGGACTTGAAAAAATGCACGATTAAAGGTATTTGTTTGGACATTATATTCCAAAACAATGTTAACACTCAGTGTTTTCTTTCCACATAAAATGTTGGCTTTCTTAATAAACAACAAAACCCATTAATATCCCAACATAATTTCCTTTCCAAAGAACCTCTCCTGGTGTCTCATGTAAGTTGGTTGGTTTGGATTCCCAAGGATTAGGTTCTCAGCTAGACTGCAAAATACAAGTTACTGGGAACCTTCCTGAGGGGGCCACCAGTCTTCTCTGAAGAGCAAAAAATGGCAGGTGAAAATGGCAGTACATTTATGCCAGCACATGTAGCACAGACAGTTCTCTTAAGGAATCCCCACACAAACTGCAGCTAAAAAAGAGATTTCAGCTGAACTTTTCAGTATTTGGATTGCCTCTAAATCAACAGACAATACAGAGGAAACATTTGTTATGCTGGGAAAAAATACCTATTTTTAAATAGCTTCCATTTTCCTATTAAACAGAATAGCACTTTCATAAAATAAATACTCATATTAATGAGCCTTCTATACTGACCAACAGCAAAAGAGCGAGCAATCAAATATGAGATTATTCTTATTTCATTACATTTGAGTAATAGTCTACAGATACCATCTGCAGGTAAATCCTGGAATTAAAATGGCAAAAAACACAGTGCAAGACCACCTCTGAGTTCAAAATTCAGTCCTATCCATTCCATTTTTTCTGAGCCATTTTCAAATTCCAGAAGAAATTTTTAAATCCTCAAAAAAAAACCAGTAATGTTATGATGGAGAAAAACAAATAACTATTTACTAGCACTACAGCTCATTGCAGATTCTGAGAAAGCTGAATTGCATTTAAAAAACCCGTAATTTTTAAGAAAATAAGTTACCATTGGGCATTACAAGTGATATATAAATAATTCTGTAAGTCTTTGGAAGTTCTGAAGAAAAATGTGAGTTTTGTCTCAAAGCACAAGCTGTCTATTCCCCTCCCTACAATCAGAAAAGGTTAAGCTATTGTCTGAGCCACTTATTTTCGGGTCAGCAAAATAAGAGCACTGCTAAAATGTAAGGTTTCATCTTTCAACAGGAAATGTCTGCCTGGAGTAAGATTTTTCTCTCGCAGCAGCCCTGAGCTGATGGCAGCAATCCCTTACACTGCAGGGAAAGTGAAGGAGAGAACAAGCACCAGGTATTGTGTGCAAAACTTGATGGAAAAGCCGAACAACTTTTTGAAAGGGGCTGTTTCCATTCCAGAGGGAGAGTGGTAGGTGTTCTCTGACGCTGCCTAATTTATTTACAGAAATGTCTAAGGTGTTCTTTTACTTGAGCACAAGTAAAATCAAGAAACAAGAGAGTTTTCAGCTCCTTTTCCAAACCTCTCTTAGTCCAAATACTCTCTCAACAGCTGTTTCCCCAGGGACACCTTCTCCATCCTGCACTGAGCTCCCTCCTGTCTCTTTACCAGCTGCTACATCAGATTCCCTCATCTCTTTCTTATCTCTCTCACAGATATGCAAACAGTCAAAAAACAGAGGCTGGGAGAACTGTTCTTGCTTCCAATTGCCTTCAGTGAGCCTTTCCTGTGTCCTGTGAGGAGACTCTGTATGGGTGACTGCATGTCACCCCTTTGGGGGGCAGCAACATCTTTACAACCCTTTCATTTTCTTTAAGGCCCTAAAATTGCATTGGCCCACTAATTCACTTAGGTTTTCAGAAAACTTAGTTTCAGCTATAGAGTTGATTTTTCTTATTTTCTTTCTTGCGTTTAAATAATCTTCACTATATTTTAATCAATCATTTTAAAGCACTGATGATCAATAAGAAGAGGGTATTCCCCAGAAAACAGGACTATATGAAATAAGCAGAATACCTAGAAAGCAACATTAGATTAATATCTATCACTTGTTACCAGGGAAAAAAAAATAAGCAGAAGGGAATGCTGTTATCTGAAATAATCACATGCTTAGCCAGGAAAAGCCAAGAACCTTTTCAGAGTCACTAAGGTGAATTGTGGATTTCTGAGGAACTGCCACTCTACTCATTGATTTAGTGGTTTCTCATGCTAGCAGACCTCAGAGCATGAAAGATAAAGCTCTCATTTCATCAATCACCCCCAAAGCGCAGGTACAACTGGTGTCTGTATGGGCACAGAAGAATCTGAAAGTACACCATGAGTCCATGAGTGATTTTCGTGAGGCAATGGTACTTTTTCTTCTTTTTTTTTTTTTTTGAGCCCCCAAAAGCAAGCAGTAATGTCAACTTTATTTGGATATCTCAAAGTTACAGCAGCAGCAATAGCATTAGATAATTCTGACACCAAAATAAGCTGAGGTGGAATTACCTCCACTTTCAGGATAGAAGTCCTGTTTAAACGCAGCTGGACCACCAGCCCATTTCAAGCTTTCTGCTGACTTTATATTGAGTGCTAATGATCTCCAGCTAATTCCAGATTGGAGTTAAGAGCTTACAACAGAAACTGACCTTTGCTGTCCCAGAGGAAAAGAGGGAGTGAAATGATTATCTGAGGCTATTTGTTAGGTCTGAAAACCCACTTAATGGATCAATAAATCAAACAGTGAATGGAGCTGGTTTAGAAAGCAGGTGTGCGGATTCTGGTACTAAAGAGGTGTTTCATGTGAGAGAACAGTGTGGGTTATGTTAGACTGAATGAAATCAGCTGAACTGTGTCCTGTAAATCCCCAAAGCAGGATGACATTTGTTCTAACTTTACTATCCCTTCTTGTAAGAACACAGTAAAACACCCTTGGATGTGTAGCTTGCACTAAATGTGTCCACATAACATGCATGTAATATTTGGTGAGTTTTAATGCAGTACACTAGTAACAGAAAAATGCAGGAGTGTTTATAAAGGTAGATCAGTCAAGGGCTGCCAGAAAACATCAAAGACTGCTTAGTGCTCACATTTAGGATATTTTCTCATTTAAGACAGAATAATATATAACTGAACCGCCTTCAAAGAAAAATGATGGACAGGACAAAAAGAGGACCAGCCTGGTTAGGAAAATTAAAAGCAAGTGAAGCCCTAAACCTTAGCTTTCCTGTCCTGCCCATGGCATGGCATAAGGGAACTACAGACACAACTGCTTTTTCCAAGTGATATTCAGCTTACCAGCAGATGTAGAGAAAACTACCACAGGAAATGCTGCAAGAGCCACACACATTATCCCAAGAGTGCTTCATTAGTCCATCAGTAAATCAGCAGTCTTCATTAAAGGAGTGACATGTAAAAGGCTATCAGAATATCTGTCCTGGAATATTTTAAGATGTTTTTGTCAGTTTAGGTTTTTTTAATTATTAAAATATGCCAGAATGGGATGTTTTACAAAAATGGTAGAAATAGTAGAGAAAACAGGCTTGCTCTCTGACAATATATAATACTTCAGTTTATGTAAATTTGAAAGACATTGCATCTTACAATGTGCTGTAGTGTACCACAGTCCTCAGAGTGTTCACTGAGCAGAAAGATTTACTCAGTAAAGTCACACTTCTTCCAGCTCTTCTCATTACATGCTCATGTATTACAGTGGAATAAGGCCAGAGCCTTCTTCTATTCTGTGTTAAATAAATAAACACAGAACAAGTAGGTAGCATATAAACTTATTTTTCCCATCACAGATCGCTTAAGACAGAGTGCACATGAATGTCCTCTTGTCCCTAGAAAACTTTGTGACAGCAGTCTGGAATATGATTCTTGTGGTAAAGCCAACTCCAAACCAATACCCACTGATACTATCACTGCAGCACCTTCCTCCATACAAATTTGTCCCAGACAGTACATTTTTGAGCTGAATCCAATAATCATGCTGAAATAGCATTTTCCAAATGTTTTCCAGTCCATAACAGGCAGTGTCTAGTAAAG
This sequence comes from Rhabdornis inornatus, assembly GCA_013397075.1. Classification (NCBI taxonomy): domain Eukaryota; kingdom Metazoa; phylum Chordata; class Aves; order Passeriformes; family Rhabdornithidae; genus Rhabdornis; species Rhabdornis inornatus. Next base: position 837,091 of record VWZS01010226.1, on the reverse strand, counting down.
CATTTAGTATAACCTCGGTAGGAGGAAACCTGTACTTCCAGTAAATCTTTCTAAGCATTCAGAAAATATTAAATTGGAAGGAACTGTTGGTCTGTTGGGATGTGATAAAAATTCAGTATCAACCTAGACAATTACAGAAGTTGCTTAGCATCAAATAAAGTCAGGTGCAAAATGCTTAACTTAAATCAGGAAACTTGTGTGCACAAAGCCAGAATGAAGAATGATTAAGCAGCAGCTGTTAAGTGGTTTTTAGGAGCACCATGGATCACAAGCTGAACATAAATCAAAGCTGTGTTCTGCACAGAGAGGCAGGCATCACATTGGGATGTATTTTACAATATTGCCTGTGAAAGACTGGAGATGGAGCCTTTCCTGTGACTGTGCCAGGAGGCTTCTGGATGCCTGCCCTGGAAACACCAAACTGGGAACAAAGTTCACCATTTAGAGAGTCTGCAAAGGGGTGGTGAGAATGAGAATAAGTGATAAAACAAGCGAAGGAGATGAGGAGACAGAGGAGGGTGAGAAAGGAGAAAGGAAAGGCTGAAGCTCTCTAATTAAGAGAAAACAGAATGAAGGTGAGAGCGCTGTTCAAATAACAGAAATGACAAGCGCTCCTAAACCATGTGGACTTGCAGGAGGAAACAGACAAAGTTATGGAATTAAACTTCACCAGCAAAGATGAGTTATGCACTGGGGGAGGCTAATAAAGCCATCAGGCAGGCCCAGGATCAGGCATGGGCCCTCCATCACTGGAAGCCCTGAAGACAAATGTGTTCAGAGACACAGACGTACTTGATTCTCCCACTGGGGCAGGAGAGACCTCAGCAGGCACTTTCCAGCCTTACATTCAATTATCCTGTGATTCTGCAAAGCTATTGCCGTCACAGTATTATTCATCTCTTTAGAAACTATGCAGCCACTACTGAAATAAAATAAAGGGAGAAAAGGGGGTGATGAGTTTTTTTAATAAGTTTCTTGTGATGGATGTGAGTCCCTGATAGGCTCCTGGGTGCCTATTAAGGAAACCTCCAGATGGATACAAGTCTAATATTTCCCTTTTTGTCTTCTTTTTTACCCTCTCTATGATTATTTAGATTCCATTTTGTTTATACTAATCCTAGTGCATCACATCCTCCACAGCAATTTTCAAATACATCCCCTCAGAACAGCCCAAGAGATCCCCTGCATGATAAAGAAGTGCCAGGAACCTTTTTCTTCTCTTTTTTTTTTTAAATGAACATGTTTTTGAGTTAATAATATGCTGAGGGAGCAGCTGCACTCAGCAAAACTCCAGCTATAAAACCCTGAAAAGCTTGTGTTTCTTTCACATCATACTGCAGCCAAGCCAGCTGAGCCTACATCTGCCTCAAATCACTGGCAGGTAAAGTTTGTGTCTCACTACAGGGATGTAGTCCCACTGGGTTATTTTATTTATTTGAAGCAGAGCAAACTGAAACATTTGGTTTAGCTTGAAATCATGTTTCTCCCCAAAGTTCACATGAATTTCAACAGACTTTTTTTTTTTTTGCACTGTTTTGTTTTGATGCGTCTGTTTTTACTGCATGTGCTGCATACTTGCAGCCACAAACAAAAGCCATAAAACTGATGGGGGATTGCCATGGCTGTTTGCTGCCATGTGCTTCAAGAACCATGCCAAAGGAACACAGTGCTTGAATTTGTAAATTCTAAAACACAGAAACTCAAGGTGGGCAGCACCAAGGCCAATTTGAGTTAACAAACTCTAAAACTGGTGGAGTATACACACATATAACAGCAATCCAAATATCTTAGCTTTTCTCTTTATCTAGCCCTGTTAGCTTTTATTAGTTTTGATGTTCCTCTTTCTATTTGATTCTACATTCCCTTAAACCATTTCTGTTCCCACAAATCCCTTCTGTATTGCCAACACTACAGTGAGTTTGTCTTCTCAGATTGTCATTCCAAACAAATGCTGGGAAAAATAGTTTTCCAAGCTCTTAAATCACGTGTGCACATACCACCCAACTGATTTGGGGAGTAATGCTCATCCAAATCACAATATTTGAGGTTAACAATGCCAGTTAAAGAAAACATGGACCACAGGTTATAAGATCTTTCTTTGCTCTACAATCCTCCCAACCCATCCTTGGTGACCTTCCTGCTCCCACTCCCCTTTCACCTGCTCCTCCTTATGGCTCAGGACCTTCAGCCACAGAAATTTGAAGACTGGCTTAAATAAGTTTCTTTCAGCAGCCCTCTCCAGCATCAATGACTCTTTCTCCTACCTTTACTAACAGATAAAGCTGTTTAAGGATTATTCTGATCTGCTTATTTACAGTTTTGAATTTATGCCTTGTGCTTAGCTTTCCACATGGGAGTTCTATATTCTGGAGTCGCTGAGTCAATGCATTTAGCCAGAAAAAAGTCATTTAACATAGGAACTTAAACAAATATCCTAGAGAAAATAAATATCAGTAAGTTTGACCAGATCAGTTAATTACAAATATCAGAACACACTGATGGCAAATATTCTGTTGCTTCTTAACTGCTTTGAGAGGAAAAAGAGGGAATTATTTGGGAAAAAGCTTGAAATTAATGAAAATATTTCACTATATGAAGGAAAGCAAGAAATTAGAGCCCAAGCCCAGCGGAAAGACACAAATAAAATACTTACACATGGAAAGAGAATTAATTTTGCTTGTGTTTATAAATAAAGCACGTAAACAGTTGATTTTAGACTTTGTAAATCAGTGAAAATGTGAGTCAGAAAGTGTGAAATAATGTCACCAGATGTAGCCACTGACCTACTTAAATTAAAAAGACAACTTTGACACGTTATCAAGAACAACACAGTACAAATGAAAGCCAACAGAAAACAAATTTTCTACTCATTTTAAAGCATTTGTATGATCTCAGTTCTCAAAGCAGATCTCCTGCAGCTTTTATCTGACTTTCATGGCACAGTAATAATTCATGACACAGGGATGAATGGCAGCTGCCAGTCCTGCTCAGAGCACTGACAGTGGCTACCTGCAGGCCAGTGCACCTGTGACCCTGCAGTGAAAAAGTCACAGAGGTCACAGCTCAATGTGTGTTTGCTGCAGACATTAGTAGGAAAAATAAACAGCACAGACACAACATGAACTGCATGTATAATTTGGCAAACATAAGCATAAAGGTGCCAAATGATCTTTCATGTCAGGGACTCAGAGAAATGCCAGGGACCCAACCAGTCCTTCCCTTCACTCAGGAAGGTGTATTTTGCTCATCCTTCACACATACTGATCCTCTGAAAAAAATCTCCAAGGGGTAAAATCCTATAGTGTCTTCATCAAGGATTTTCAAAAGCTTAATTATATGCAGAGCTGTCCACAGAAATCCAGGTGGGAGATACTTTGCATCATTTATTATCACCTATACATGTGGCTGGCATTTTGGCTCTTCCCCTCCTGCTCCTCATTAATGTCACTGCATTAACCATAGGGACACACTAATCCTTGCTGGTAAAGTAGAAAAAAAAGGTCTTATTACCCTACTCTGTATCCCATATTATTCCTTCAATAAGTATCTGTAAGAAATATTAGACCTGACATTTTTTTTGGACTTCCACTACCTCCAACTAACTCCTGATATATTTATAGAACCATTGCCTTATGTCTTTTATGTAAATTTTCCTGATTAACTGAATTATGCTAAGGCATCTGATTTCATTCCTATAACCCCACACTTACACTTTTTCACTATTCCTTCTGGATTTTCAGGACCATGATTTATTACAGACACTTCCTCTTCTTGTCACTATTGAGATTCAGGTTTGCTTGCCAGAGTGTTTGTGTTTTCTTCTGGTTTCTTTTCCTTATTTTCCTTCATAGACCTGGAACATTGCAACCCTAATTTTGCTAAAATAGGCTTTCTTAAATTCCTGAACTGTCTGACTCTGATGATTTACATTTTTTTTTTAGGATGGGGATAAATACTTATTAAGGACGGGGGTGGGTATTCATTCTGCAAATCAAAACATTTTCAATGTGTCATGCTGTCTTCTGTAGTGCAAAACAGTGACATGGATCTCACTGCCTGATCCCCTGAGTTTGTAAAACTTCCTTTTCCATGTTGTAACTCACATGTGCTGACATAAAAAACCAAACAAGCAAAGGCCAAGGATATGTATGAGACAGTTCTTAGATACATAAAAGGAGAAAGGACAAGGTAAATATTGCCTGACAAATCCTTCCCTGACTACCACCAGTGGATTCACAGTGTGAATTATAGAGCACTTGCTGTCGTTTGCTTCTTAACTTTCAAAAAAACTTCTTTTGAGACATTCAAATTGACTTTACAAAAGGTTTATGGTATTTATTTGCCTTAATACACATGAAAATGTACAACAATTGCACAGATGGGCAGTTTCATGTGCTTTTCATTAACTTTTTTCTTTTTAAACACACCTTCCTTGCTCGAGCTAGTTTCTGCTGGTTTTGTTTTACGACATGATGGTTTATAAAATTTCTGTCAAGCCGTGTTACTGTTTGATCATGTTAAGAACAATCAGGGTAAGTGTTGCCAGTTAGAGTTTTCCATCGCAGCCAAGTCACAGTGTACATATGGTGCAAGATACAAAGAAACACAAAGACTGATTAGCGTGCAAAGTGCAACCCAGCAGTCTTTACTATTCATCATTAATGCCAGAGTGGATTTTCAGAATCCAGAGACTTCTCCCACAGCCACAGCAGTTTTGCACATAACCACACAAAGAAAAGACAACCAGAAATTATGCAACATGTGTGAGCGTGGTCTTCAGCCATGAGCTCCTTTTCAGAAAGAGAAAGATTGTTCCTATCACATTTTCTTGCTAACTCCTCCTAAAGATTCAGGAAACATCTGCCAGAAACAGCTTTCCTTAATTCAGAGCAAATCAGAGCAGTGAACTTTCCCATGCATTTCCCAGAAAAGTTTCACTTCCTGAAAATACTGCTGCATCTGCCCCAGAACACCTGAAACCCTCTCTTTAAAGCTTGCCACAAAAGAGATGAAGATGATCACTGTCATCTTTGCACTTCAGGTAATAAATGGAAGTGGATTTTAAAGAAAAAAGAGGATCACAAAGAAAACCAAGGCCAGCAAACCAGTATCCTGAAGATCCTAGAGACCTCCCAGTTCTGTCTTCTGTGTTTCACAGTTCAATGTCCAAGTGCTCTTTCTATTATGCTTTGCCTTTTTATGAGTGGGAAAGTCTAAATTCAGACTAATCTCTACATTTAAAGACTTATCTGACACTAACCCAGGAAATTCTGTGTCTACTTAAACCATTCTGCGTGTGCAGATATTAATGGAGCACACGTGCTCAATGGCCTAAAAGGCATCTCTTCAGCAGGAACTTTCAGAAGGTGAATCTGCATGAAATTAATCCCAGAATGACAAATTTTAAATACCTTTCCTGCCAGGCAAAAATCTCATTTCAAGCAGCCAAAGGACTTGTAAGCTTGACAGGAATGAGCAACAATTTACAGCACATTGCCTGCTTCACTGGTTCATATGAGAAACTGACACTTGGACGAGTCAGAATTCATACAGAGCCGTGCCACCAGAGGAATTGTTTGGGGAGCACTGCAGCAGGCACAGTTCCATCACAATCTCCAAAAAGTGTGCATATCCACCCCTTCTGTAGGCAGTCTGGCTCCCTGCAATCACTTAGGACCTTCTCAAGAAGACCTATGCCTTTTGGGAGGAGGTGGAAGACAAAGTTCATAGGCAACAAATTAATAAAGAAGGCTCTCAGATGACTTCAGTGCCTGATGATGTTTTTGAAGTGCCCAGTGAACCATAATCAAATATATGTGACTAACAGAAGGTGACTCCAAATACATGGAAACCAAATAAATATAGTAACTTATAGCCTCTTTTTTTTCCTTATGAGCCAGTCAGACCTCCCAAGTTAAGCAGTGCTGAGCCAAGTGTGAATTTAAAGAGGAGATCCTCCAAGGAAAACTGAATGCAATTGCTGAAGGAAGCAGTGCTGGTAGTCCTTGTCTGTCTGAGTTACTACTGAACTAAGGCACTCGAATGATGCCAACACAGGACTGAGGCTATAGAAGAAACTCAAATCTTTGCACCCTAGCTCTTAGAACTTATTAAAAGTCCCTCAACAGTATTTTGAAAATTAATGATGCCCATGTAGCCAAATTTCATAGTAGATAATTATAATACAACAAATATCCTGGCAGTTTGGAGTGGATACAGCATTTTCTTTCATTTCCTCCCTGTTAAGTTTCATGAAGTATTACTGTAAGGAATTACAAAGTTCTACTCAAGAGGTGAGTTCAGTCATATTCTAGTGTTAAATAAAAAAGATTATAGCATATTGTGCTGGAATCACATGCATTATTTTTTTAAGCCCCATGTTACCTCTTCTTTTTAATTTGTTTCTTTCTCACAAAGAGCAAAGTAAGCAAATCTCTTTGGAGGACTTCACAATGCATGAAGCTAACTGAGTAACTCGTGATTCTTAGAGCAGTTTAATCTGGAAGGGTCCTCAGAAATTCATGTAGGCTAATGACCTGCTGAAACTAGAGCCAATGCCAAAGTTAGGTCTGGGTGCCCAGGGCCTTGTAATTTACAGGCACAAATAATACTCTCCCAATTTCATATGTCATGTAGAAAAAAAAAAAATATAGGGAGAAATGTTTCTTCTTTACTTGTTTTGGGAAAACCCTGTGCTATAGCACTCCACAAATTCCTATTCGAATGTTGTCCCATTTTGTTCACACTTGAAAGTTTTTGTGCATTCACAGCCTAATTCAGTGTGATGATAATTATCATTAATGCCAGCAGCTCAGAATGTTCAATGACATGAGCCTGTGAAACACACACATGAATTCAGGATTAGTGATAAAGAAAATATAGAAAACATACTAAAACTCTGAGGTATGGTCATAGTGTCAAGAATAGCATATGAGTTTTTGACACTCTTCTGAAAACTGCTGGTAATTGATTCCCATGACATAGGTGTTAACTAAATACATCCATATTTCTGGTGCCAAGTGTAATGCCAATTACCAGTAGATTGAATTAGATTAGTAGATGTTCCTGCATAGAAGAGGCAATTAGCAATACCTCAGGAAAAAAAAACAAAAGAGGATACACCAAGAGAAAAAGGTGGGAGACAATTTTGGATTTGTATACCAAACACTACCAAAATGACTTATATTCAGTACATTTGTCCTTTACATTGCTGCAATACATGAATTATTCATTTGCTCATCCTTTATTAGTCCTAAAGGTGTTCTCCTCACTGCAAAAGCACAGAGACACTCTGGGCTGTAATCTCTATCAGCCAGACTCGGAGGAGCCAGAACGCACCAGGAATCTGCGGGATGGGATCATTCCGACTGGTTTTGTGCACGGTTGCGTGCATTTGCTGCTTAATAGCTCTTCAGATTGCTGTTACCATGGGACAAAAGGAACTTTTTTAGGAGCACTTGGAGTGAGAAAAGGATGATTCCTTTGCCTATGACTAATGTATGATCATTAGTACCTAGCCAGAGCCATTTCCTGACTTCGTACTGGGGAAAACCTAGGGTGCATCACCTCCCTGACCTTCCTGTCCTGGCTACCATGGGAAGAAGGGGAGAAACGAGGCCAGAAGGGCTGTGGATGATGTGACACAAGGAGGGTGTGGTATGCTGCAAACAGCACTAGCCCATGCTCAGATTTTGTGAGGACTGGGGCACTGATAGCCTTTCTGACCATTCAGCCTAAGAAGGAAAATGAATAGAAATTATTAAAAGTAAGTTACAACCAGCCCCCGTGGCACAGACACTCGAGTAGTACAGCTCTTCTCACCAACACAGGTAACAGATAGCCAGACCAACAGCAGTGACCAAAGTGTGCCTGAATCCAAATTTACTCAAGTGAACACAAGTGATTCTATCTCAACTTCCTCACATCTGTGTAATTAGGGCTCTACTTCAGCTTTGCTGAGTGCATGAAATGTTATTTGCATGAGCTCAGCAAATCTTTGAGGCACACCTTCCTGACAGCAGGCACAGCTGACCACTGTGCCTGCCAAGTGATGACTGCCAATGCTTACTACTTCTTACCTTTTGTGCCATTTGGATCTGGTTCTCTTCCTCACTTCTGGTCTCCAACTCCTAGAAGCAACCTGTAATTCATCAGCTTTGGGGAAAATGTGTGATCTCATGAATCCTGGATGTTGTAAAATATTGTTTTGTTGGTGAGGAGACAGAGGTCTGTACACCATTAAACTAGTAAAACTGACAATTTTCCAGGGGTTGGCCAAGCAAGTCTTGAATGCCTCGAATCTTCCACAGTCTGTTTGATATATCAGGAGGGAGAGACAGTAAACTATCCATGAGGGTAGCTAGCACAGATCATAGCATCAAGTGCATGACATTTATACACTATAAACTCACTTTAAATACCCTGCTACAACAAGTACTGTAACATTAGAGAGGGCAAAGTTGGAAAATACTGATTGTGACCATGTGTAGAACAAGGATAATTTATTTTTAGCTTTGTATTTCTGTTCTAATGCAATACTACCACCCAACACACATGCATATGTATTTCTAAAACACTATCTTATATTTTAAAAAGCTGCTATAAGCAAGAGCCAGAAAATGAATAGGTGCATGTTTGGTTTACATCATGTTAGACGGATAAAATTCACTGAGGGCAGGGAAAAACTTATATTCCCTTCAAGGATTAACATGAATTCATGTTTTCCTCTCCACCCCAGGGTGCAATTCCAAAATGTATTCCATTATAATAACGGGCTGTCAATACCTCTGTTTCAATGTTGCAGAAATTGGCAGCCTTTGGAAAGAAACAATTAAATCACTGCCAGTACCATCAGAGGGCTTACACTCTTTGCTGCTATAGCACTGAATAGTCTGAGGAAAACAAAGTTACAACAAGGATGACAATGAGAAGGGAAAAAGACAACTTTCCTTTTACACCTGGGTTTAGTCACATGTTCTTTTATAGTTCTTCACTGATACAAAGGCCTCGTGCAAGGGCTGTATACTGTAGTTGTGAAATACTTGAAAGGCAGAAGTGGGACACTCACCTTTAAATTCCTGCATTTGGTATTTGTTTGCATCTTTGTAATTCCACTAAGAATAAGAGGAGGGGCCTACCAGGAAAGGAAACCTCACAATCATCTTCTGCTCAAGCCTTTATGACAGCGACTCATAGTCCTTCTCATCCATCATGTACAGATCCAACTAAAATCCCTGTCAAGACAGCCATAGCATGCTTTAATCCAAATTGACTGTGTCTTGTTCTGCTTCTTAAATCTATATGCAATTAGATTTTCTATTCAAGTTACCAAGACCTTGGAGAACTTGTTATTTGGATGAATTCAGCAAATCTCTGAGGCTCACTCTGCTGACAGCAGCCACAGTTGAATCTTACACCTATGAGAAAATGATGATTGACAACCTGTGTAATGACTCAAACATAACTCTACTGGTTCAACTTTCTCTCTCTGACTCCCTCCAAATAGTTATTCAAATAAAATTTTTCAAAAGAGTCTGAAGAGAAAATCTGAGCAAGCTGACTGCCTACTGCAGAAGCTCCCTACCTTGTGAAAATCCAGCTCCAAATGCATCATTATATTTGTTATTTGGACTAGTGATTATACTAAAACAGTGACTGTTGCATTTCCTGTGAAAAACTGCAAAGGCCTCCATGACATTCCTGGAAAGAAAAAAAAATATTCTGCACGGGTTTCATCTCTTTTCTTCATTTGTTTTTATCCCTGTCGTGGTTTAAGCCCAGCCAGCCACTAAGTACCATGCAGTGACCTGCTCACACCCACCCCTCCCCTGGTGCAAAGGGGAGGAGAATCAGAAAAAAGTAAAACCCACAGAATGAGAAAAGAGACATTTAATAATTTTCAATAAAAATCATAATAATAGTAATGTAAAGGGAGATAACAAAAAGAAAGAGGGGAATAAAACCTAAGGCAGACGAATGATTCACAATACAATTGCTCACTACCTGATGACTGATGGCCAGCCCATCCTCAAGCACTGATCAGCAACTTCCAACAAACTTCCCCAGTTTACATACTGAGTGTGATGCTCTATGGAGTGGGATAGCCTATGGGATAGCCTATGGGATAGCCTATGGGATAGCCTATGGAATAGCCCTTTGACCAGCTCAGGCCAGCTGTCCTGGCTATGCTCTCTCCCAAGTCCCTGTGTACCTGCTGGCTGGCAGAGCATGGGGAAAGTCCTTGACTCAGCAACAACAAACAGCAGTGTGCTAGCAATGCCATCCTCATGCTAAATCCAAAACACAGCACTAGGAATAAAATTGACTCTATCCCATCCTAAACCAGGACAACCTCCTATCCTGAATTTTTTGTTGTCAGGCTGACTTGGCAGGCAGCATCTGCAGTATTTGCTCCATCTATACTGAAAATGTGCACAAAAAGGACTGTTAGACAGGTGGGAGGAGATCAGACTTTGGCCAGCAGTATGTTCATCAAAATGCTGAACTTCTACTCTAGGAAAATGCCACAGGATCTTTCATCATGAGACAGATGTTTACATGTCTCCTTACCCAATTTTCTTACCTTCTGAAAGAGGAAGAGCAGAGTCAGAGCCAGAAACTGGTCTTTAAGTCCAGATATGGGATGTATTCCAAATCTGATGGCTCAGTCTCAGAATTACTCCCTCTGGGTTTAGACTTTAAAAGGCCACTGTGGTCTCTGCCAGTTGGTAATGTCAGAAACAACAATACTGCTGTTAGTGTTTAACAGGTAATACTGCTTATTTCATTGAGTGGGTTTTGTCCCAGATAGGGATTTAAATTTATTTCTTTTAATGACTTAGCTTGTTGACAAATAAACATTTGACAAAACATGTATAATATAATCCTGGCGAACCACACCACGCCTTTAGCTTTGCTTTAAATTTGAGTTCAGCTATTTATTACACCACCCTTTGCCAGAATTGGGCAGTAAACTGCTTTCAAATTCAGAAGAATGTTTCCATTTAAAATTTACATTTAAAATTGCAATAAGATGCTGGATCTCATACTTTTGGAGGAAATTGTATTGCATTACATTAGCTACATTTCTAGAGAAACACATTTTGTTTCCTGTATCAGTTTCAATTATCTGGGTGCATTACTCACCCATTTTTATCATGGAATACTAAAGTTAGTTTAATTCCAAGTGTCACAAACCACAGCTACAAAACAGATCGGTTAGCTGTTAATTATTTAAATACTGCATCCTGTGCATAATGAATTTCTTACCTATAGTCATGATGTATTATTGACAGCTTGGAAGACTAAATCTATTGCTGCCCAGCATAATTCTGAAATATAATTTATAGTGGTTATTTGGAGAACTATATTGAGTACATTAAAGCCATATGGTGCTGTGGTTTCATCCCCAGGAGATGCCTCATCAGCTAAGAGAAGCATTATGATCAATATATATATTACTCATTTTTAATAGAGTGTACTAAGCTGTAGAAGATTATTGTTCCTGCCAGTTACTTGAAAATATGAGGTGCAACAATTATTTTAAGATTGTTGGAGAGTTACAGTATTCTCAAGATATAGAAAATATGTCTTTGTTTTGTTATGCTTAAAACCTGAAACATTCTCTAGCAGCTGAAATCCCGCAGAAAATAGCCTAACTAGAAAAGCTAAAACCTATAAAAGGTAAAAATCTTATTTGAGCTGTAATGCTCAAACAATTTGCTAAATATGGCTTCTCGGAAGGGAAAAAGAATGAGTTAGAGACAAAAAGATGAGAACATTGTTTGTGATTTCTCTTGGCAAAAGGATGTAGCATCTACCACAAGTATTCCTATTTCACTGTTAAAAATAAAAAGTGGCAAGTATCACAATGATTGCTGCAGCCTTAGCAAGCAGAGAATGCTGGATCTTTTTAAGATTCATGTTACATATTCCTCAGGACATTAAGAAAAATACCACATAAATAGCAAGTATTTAGTTAACCTCTGACCTGGTGGAAGCCTTTGCAACTGCAGAAAAGGGGTAAACTGCACTGCCTAGCTAAGAGTGCAAAGCCATAGGCATGAAAGATGAGCATAAATTTAAAAAAAAAAAAAAAAAAACAAAAAAAAACAAACAAAAAAAAAACAAAGCCAAATTTCAGTTATTCCATCAGAAACAGCAGAACTGCAAACATTACAAAACTGAGCGTGAAGAAGATGAGACAAGGCCACATCAGGGGCTGGGAGCAGAGACAGGGGGAATAAAGAGTGGGAAAGTCTGTGCACCACTGATGACTCAGAAGGTAAATACTCAGACCACAGTATAGGGCAATTCCTCCAAGTCTGAACACATGGTTGAGGGACAGGATTAGGGGGGTACCAGCTGGAACAGGAAGCTAAGGACTAGATGGAGAATTTAGACTTAAAACTATGTCAAGAAGTGCATTTGCATGGTGCTCCACCCATACTAATAAACCCTTCAGTGACATTCAGGTCCAGCTCTCTGAATGTCACATGGAACTTTCACCCATTTCTGCTTTAAAATCAGATTTAATGAGCAGCTTTTAAACTGAGTTACTTCTGCACCTTGCAGTGAGGAGGATTCAATACAGCTCAGCAGTCAGTTAAGCTTAATCAACTTTAAATATCCTTTCTAAAAGAAGTAGCTCCTTACAATTAGATGTGACTGCCTGCTCATAGATTGATCTGTATTTTGTTCCAAGAACTCTTCACTCTTTATTTGAATACTTGTTTCAGTACTTTCTTAAAACTAACTACATGAGAAGAAAACCACTTTCATTCTGAAATACTATCACAGAAATATGCTACCAGGATATTGAAAAAGCACCACAAAAGCACCATTATAGAAACCCTCATGTCTTTTTTATCCTCTTAAAGGTCTCAGCTGGACTTCAGCTCTCATGATGCATAATGGCCTCAGGTTTTTCCCATTTGTGTGCTCCTCACCAAAAACTTAAGCAGTCAGTCATCTGCTATTTACGAGTCACTCACCTGCCCTCTGATAAACTGAGGATGCCACCACTCCCTGGGAAGTTCAGCAGACACAAAGAACAGGGCTGTTGGGTCAGAAATACTATTCACTTGTGAGGAGAGCTGTAGTTTTTCTGAGATATCTCCTTTATAGAGAAGAGCATCCTATTTAGATGTCCCAGAAACCCATTAAAAAACTGGAAAACCATTCTACAGACAGTGGGAGCAAAGCTAGGCAGAGTTTCTAAGCATGCATGCATTTTTTTCAAGCAATTTACATGTTCTTCCATAATCCTCAGTTTTATTTATTTCCAAACCTTCTCTCCCATCTCTTCCCTCCTGCATGATCTATGTTGTGTTAAACAGTTATCCCTCACACACTTTTTTGCTTCCCCTCTCAGTTACATTAATGATGCCAATGTTTTTAGTGTATTCCTAATCTCCTTGTTTCTTTCATCATGCATTCATACAGATGTTTTCAAATACTTATCAATCCTCTTTACCCTCCCACAACAATACTAGTTCTTACTCCTATTTCACTAATGTTCTCTCTTAGCAATTTTTCCATTTTTTCTTCCTCCTTTAGACGCAGACTGCCAGTTTTAGTGCTGAATCCCAGATATTCTGAGATAGATTCCTTCCTTCCTTCTTCCCTCCCTTCCTTCCTTCCATTTGGCTTTGTTTTTACCCCTCAACATTTATTTCTGTGCTAGAGCTAGAAGTTATTTATCAAGACCTAACTCCTGAGACAGTTTAATGCATTAGTGCTCCTTTTCTTTTCTTGCAATGCTGTGTGCCCTGTCAACTATTCATTAAATAAGCTTAAGTAACTGTTACATTAATTGCCTCTGCAAACTATTTTGAAACACTTCAGGTTTTAATCTACCCCATGTCCATGCTACCAAGTTTTCCTTCTGACGTTGGAAGTTCCTGAAAAAAATGTTTCTGTTACACTTTTTCAACATTAATTCAGGAGTGAAGCTATATTTTGGATTGGAACAAGTCCAGTACTGTTATTTTTGATGATGGACAACACTTTCTTCCTCTGGGAGATGAAACAGTCAAATTATAACAAGCTGTTTTGCCTTGCTGTTTCAGGCTGCCTCTGGTCCAAAAGATGAAATCATAACAAAGCAAATGCCTCAACTAACTAAATAATCAAGCACATCACTACTTAGAGAGTGGAGAAGAAAGCTGCAGGGTTGTAGAATCAGAAAGCTTGCAAAAATCAGGCTGTGTACATAGGGCAATAAGTCTTCTTGAAGTTTCCCCCTCTGTTTAAAAGAGAAGCAGCAAGTCAGTGCTACAGACAAACAAAACCTGATGGACAAAGGACACTGCAGACACCCACTTGGAGATACTTATGGGAAAAGACAGAATTGTCACGAATAGACAGGAAAACATCACAGAGAGAAAGGTTATACAGGCTCTGGGATCTCACCATTTCAGGGACTCTAAACTGCCAACCTCTTTTCCCTCTTCCCAAATCTTTCAGTGGAGGCAACATTTGACTCTGGAGAGAGAGAGAACCATGGGAAACACGGCTGATAAAGCTGGAGGAAAGCCTTTGCATTGTTACACAGGAGAAAAAGGATGACATGAGAAAGGCAGAGTTGCCCAACACTGCCAACAGTGCAGCCCAATTGCATTTTGCTAAAAGAGAACTATAATTGAGTATGACATATTTGGTGAGCGCTCAGAGCCCAAATGAAGTGTTGAAATACACAGTTATAACACAAAATTAAGGAATTTGCATAGAATTTAAGAATGAAAGGGCATATCCCAAACACCACCTACACTTACTGTGATACATCTAGTCAAATTTCAAACTATAATTGAAACATTTTGTGCTACCAAATGCAAGAAGGAATATTACTACAACTGACACAGATGGCATGGATGTAACCCCTAGCATTCCCAGTTCAACAACTATGAATGTTGACAGGAGAGGGATGGTCTTCAGAGGCTCACATCCTAAACAGAATTTCTTTCTCCACTTATCTGATCCAACAAGGCCCTTCTTACATTTTTATATGTTTTAAAAGAATTAAAATCAAACGAGCATCCTTGGAGATGAAGTTGAATACATCAATAGTAGTTTCTACCCTCAGTGACAAGGCTATGTTCAAAAATTTCCTCTTTATTGGCTGGTCTGAATTAGCAAGTCAAAAGAATTGCAGCACATCAACAGAGCAAAGGAGAACTGCTAAACCTGACAAAGTCAGAAACAGACTTTTAGAGGCCAAAAGCAGTATCACAAGCCTGATATTAGAATATGAAGTTCCTGCAGGCCTAAGACTGCATCTGAAGTATAGGATCTGGAATCACTCACCATCTCCTGGTCCCAGATGTATCCTGACTCCACTCTGCCCAGGATCCATGTCAGGATGAGGGTTGAGCACATGCCACCTGCCAGACAACATGATTTCCAAGGGAAAAACAATTAACAAACCTTGCCTCAAGACTTCATACAGATCAGATTTACCACTCCACCTAGACAGAGTCTTTAAGTTCTCTTAGTAATGAGCCAGTTAATTAAATCAGCACAGAGCCCTTTCACTGCTGTTAACCAGCCCAGACTGCTAGCACAGTCTCATTTTCCAACATGAGCAAATCCATGTCCTGGCTCCTGGGTGCCCTGAAATAAGAAAGAGTCTGAGGGTCTATAATTAATATTTTATCTCAGTTACACGTGCATAAATCTGGAGCAAATTCAGGGAAGAAAATGAAGATACTTCTGATTCCAAGCCATATAATTCAGGTGAGAGTCTGACCACCCAAAATGTCTGCAGAGAAACTCTTATGCCCACTTAGGTATGAGTTGCACTCATTTAGGCAGCCAGCTTGCACCTGGCTGGTCTACAGTTTCTACCATTTCCTTTTTCCCCCTGTCAAATCTTCCTACCCTCAATAGATGCAATTCATGTTCTTTTGATAGATGGCAAAGAGTAGGTTAAATTCTTGTCCTGGTTTTGTGTACAGAGTTGTTAAGCATCAGAAAGGAGACTAGCCAAAAAAGAACTGCATATCATCCTGCAGATCATTAACTGGAAATGTAATCTGCCCCACTCTAGGTGTCACATCCAAGAAAAGACCACAGAATTAGAAGCACAGTGCTCTGAGCAGGGGAGTACTCCATGTTCCTCTCCTTGCCCCATGTGCAAGCATTGCAGCCAGCAGCCAAGCACAAATCAGCATTTTACACAAAATGTCTCAGAACCTGATAGCAGATCCAAACAGCTCTTCAGCCTCACGCACTCTGAAGTGGTCATGTAATTTATGTATTATGATAATCTGGTTCTCATCTAACCTACTAATCCAACCGTTGTTTCATTTAAATAATTGGCAATCTGACTCCCCACCCATGTTGAGGAACATGCACACTGCTCTCTTGCAAGGATACCATTAACCTGGACAAAATGTCATGAAAAAAGAACAAAGGTAAATTTCCAAGGTAAAGAAACAGTATTCACTTTCACAGGAGCTTATCTCCCATTATATATTTTAAAATATGTAAAGTTTTGAACATTTAGAAGGATTTAGAAATTATTTCTAACACAATTTGAAAGGATCACTTTCAACACTTTACTTTAGTAAGGGTTTGGGTTTTGTTTTCTGGATTTTCTTTGGTTTTTTTTAAACATATCTAGAGTATATCTACAGTAATGAGCCTCTTTCCTAAAAGTCTTACCTAATGCTCTGGTGAGACCCCGCCTGGAATGCTGCTTATAGTTCTGGTGTCCCCAACATAATGACACAGAACTGTTGGAGCAAGTCCAGATGAGGGCCACAATGTTGATGAGGACTGAAGTACCTGCCCTGTGAGGACAGGCTGAGAAAGTTGTGGCTGCTCAGCCTGGAGAAGATTGAATGGAGACCTCAGAGTAACCTTCCAGTATCTGAAGGGAGCCTAAAAGGAAGTGGGAGAGGGATTCTTCATCAGGAACTGTAGTGATGGGACAAGGGGGAATGGCTTCAAACTGAGAGAGGGGAAATTTAGGTCAGATATACAGAAGTTGTTTACTGTGAAGGTGGTGAGACACTGGAACAGGTTGCCCAGAGAAGTTGTCTCATTCCTGGAAGTGTTAAAGCCAGGTTGGGTGGAGCTCTGAGCAACCTGGTTTTGTAAAAGGTGTCCATGGCAGGGGGGCTGGAATTAGATTAACTTTAAAGTTCATTCCAACCCAAAATATTCCTTGATTCCATGATAATCAGTCTAGCAGTGGCTATCAAACATCTACATGGGACTTTCTAATCAGCCATAATAAAAAACAAGAATCACAAGGCCACACAACACTGCTAGGGATATTTCTTCTGTCAAATATTCCTTGACCTGGCTCTGCAAGGCTGTGTCCAGCCTTGTTTTAAACACTGCTCTTTCTCCAAGAGGGCTATGCAAGCAGCATTCAGCATTTGCTCATTTTAGCCATGGCTTGCCTGTCTCCTATAAGGCTGGGGCAAGCCTCCTGTGTGCCCAAACACTCCCAGCTCCAGGTTACCTCGTGATGCAAGTGAGGTTACAGCATGCAAACAGCCAGTGCTTTCAGCTTGGACAATCCTTTATACAGGGGGGAAACAACCCCTTCCACTTTTACAGCATTTCACACAGCCAGCAAGTACAGGACAGTCAACAACCTCACCCACAAAACGCTATTAACCATTCTCACCCTAATTACAAAGTTTGTGGGGTTTCTTTCAGATTTCCACTTCAGTTTGGAGTAGTCAGCCATCCTCACAGTATTACAAGTGCCGTAAAGAAACCTCTGTCCCTTTCAACACATGAACTAGAGGGTATAAATTGCAATTAAAAGGAATACTCAAACCATACTCCACTTCTCTTGTTCTGTACCAGTGCACAGTTATTCTATGTTGGTCCTCACCAAGAGATGAAGTGCCATGAAAGGAAGCAAGAGAAGTTAGCAATGACAAGTTCCTCATTCAGATATTCTAATAAGAATAGTTTTAAAAATGCATGCGTTGCAGGAAATTATTTACTCAGTTTATTAGGCAAGGGTATTGAATATGTCTGTCATACTTTTTCTTTATGCATTAATTAAAAGTTTTTAAAAATTGGATGAATAGAATGAAAAGAGAAATAAATTGGGTCTCATTCAAGCAAAAAAAAATGCAGCCTGGATTTCCCAAGTATTTATTTAGCACAGTGCTATTTTCACAGCTCATTTCAAATTTTACAAATGGTCTTTTTCATCACAAATTTTCAGGCCAATTCAGTTAAATATAATAGCTGAAAAGTTTCCATAGACTCACAAATTTTAAGAAGTTTTTCTTTTCCTCATCAAAATTTTCTCCTTTTGCCTTGTTTCCTTTCCATCATGTAATTTAAACCAATGGGTGGAAGTTCTACTCTTAAATAAATCTTTTTTTTCCCTATTGCTTCCAATACCACATACATTTTCTATATAGTGGCACTATTCACATTTTAGATGGGTTTGTGAGGTTTGTGTTTAACTTACATGTTACTTTCTCCAGCCTTCTCATCATTTTAGGTTTCCTCTCAAGTCTTAGATCTAAACACACTTATAAGCCAACCTGACTCTTCAGGACTTTCTGAGTCTTGGACACAAGTAGTGAAGCATATTTGCCTGAGTCACAGAAGACTGAAAACAGGACAGCACAAGGAGCTGAGTTTTGTTAATCACTTTAGCAGGACTTCAGCTAAACTTGGAACTTATTTGAGGAAAGCCTTAAACTCAAGGGTGGTAGGTACACACAAATTGCATTGGTGTGGAAAGCAGTTCCTTACTTGACAAGGAAAGTAGAAAATACTTTCAGTATAGGAATTGGGTACCAACACTGAAAACATTTTAGTCCTGAGGTAGCCAGGAGTAAAAGGAGCATGAAATTCTTTATCATGCTCCTTTGTAAATGCATGTCAGTGGGATCTGGGTGTAGAGAGTGTAGATTAGGCAATGGGGGCAACCGTGCAGACCTGCCTGAGCTGCTAGTGCCAGTTGTCAAAAATCAGACCCAAAGATCCTTCCCTGAGGAATTTCCTGATATAAAAACTGCAAAAACTTAGGGGCACAGGGACTGAGACTGAGCTGAGATTGCCATGGAAAGCACTGTGAAACTCAAGTGCCAAGCCTGCAGGAGCACCATGGGCTTTGATGTCTCCTGGGCACTGTCATTTAGGGTTTAACATAGCCTGAGTGCTTTTGGCTTGCTTTTCATGATGGTTCCCAACTGTTCTGTAGCCTTTTCATGGGGACTTCGACTTCCAGTGCCCTCATGGCTTATCTTGCACTGATTTCAAGCCCTCAAAATCCACCAGATGCGAATACTGACAAACAAACCCATTTATCTTGGGAAGATGAATCAAAAGCAAACATGAAAATAACCCTGCATATTGGCTAAAATTTCCCTCTGGCATCTCTCTTTGGAAATAAGAAATGCAAGACAGAAATTCTCTTTTCTTTTTCTTACAAGCTAAGCTAATTTTTCTCAGTCACACAAAAAGGAGTTGAACAAGCTATCAATACAGCTTATTAGCACTGCCAACTCTTTGCTTTCTGCTGAAGCAGTGGGGATGAAAAACTAGTTCATTTTTATCACAGAGATCTGCCTACAGCTCCTTGTTTGCTTTCCCCTCTGCAACACAACAGCTTGTTACTGTGGGCTTATGTCAAATAAGCACATATTATTTCTTAGTCCCTCAGTTCCAAGCCCTCTACATCCTCTGGCTGGGCTTGGTCCTGAACAACAACTGACAATTTCTGGAGAGCTGCAAAGGCACTCATCTTGTTCACTCAGCTCCTATTATCCTATTTCCTGATCAAAAAGTCAGTGCCCAAGAGCTTAAATTCTTGGTCTCTGTTCACCTGCAAGATACCAAGAGAAAAAGCATAAACAGTACTTGTTTTACCAACCACCATACACTGCAAACTACACACTGCAGCTATGTCATTAATAGGATTTGTTAAGGTTGGAGAGAATAACCAAAACAACCTATAATTTCCCTGACAGCTCCAGCTGAAGGGCAAATTTCTCCTGCCTGTTCTGCACTGTGGAGCTTTAATTGTATATTCTGTTCCCAGAGGGCTAAATTATACTCTCAGTTACAACCATGATATAATTAAAGTTAATGGAGTTGCTCAGGTCTAATTGAGGGCGTAGTTTATTGCAGCGAATGTTACATTACAATAAATCATTGAGTAGGATTCCAAGATTTATATATCACTCAGTTTCCAGAAATCTGAGTTAAAAGTCTTTAAATAAAGCTCCACTGTACTGGAAAATTGTCCTCATCAAAAAATCAATGACGATACAGTAAGCAGATAAACATTGAGTAGCACACATTCATCACTTCTATCAGCTTCTATAATTATCCTATTTTTTGATAGTTTGTTTAGGTTTGGGCTGTGATTTTTCGGGTGTTTTTTTGTTTGTTTGCTTGTGTGGCTGGGATGTTTAAATACATTTTAAATTGTTATAATGCAAGGAATCCTATTCACAAACAGATATCTGATAAAGAAACAGTGCCACAAACATACCTGCTGTGCACTACAGAAACAGATGTTAATTCCTGCCTGTATGTGCATGCACAGCAGAGTGAAGGACTTGTCCTCATCTCAAATATATTACTGTGCAGCCAGCAAAGGCCTCATTCTAACGCCTGTGGATAGAACCAAGACAGCTGAGCTTTAACCCAGCTAGCCCGGGTGCCAGTAACAGTAAAACCAGGATGAATTTGCCCATTTAAAAGCCATCCTGTGGTAAATTGTGCCTTTAGATTCCAATATTAGCTGCACGGGCTTTGCTAGTATTCCCACAGTGCCCTTAGCAAACCCAGTCCTTTTTGTGTCTTTTCTGCTATTACACCTTTCAAAGCAGAGTGGATAAGATCTGGAACATGCAAAGTGAAAAGTTTTCATGTTAAATTGTCACATCAGTTTAGTCTGCGTGAACCTGACTGGAAATCTTTATCACCTTGTTCTTACAGATAATCCCTTATCTCTACCACAGTTCTACAGATCTGTCATTGTTACCCCTTCAATTCATCAGAGGCACATTAATCTAAACCACTATTAAAATAAAAACTCTGTGCTTCAAACATTAACAGATAATACTGCGATTAGAGTCCTTAAATGTGGTTATTCAAATTAACTCTATTAAGTTAACATCAAAATTAGCTGCTTACATTCTTATGAGAGATTTGGAAAAGATAACAGAGTATTTTTAGTGTTCAGATTTTATAGCAAATTTTATAGCAAAGCCTCTTGCTTTCATTAATTTTGCCTCACATTACCTTTTTGCTGCATTTTAACACCTTTAGAGAAAGGTGTTAAAAGTGTGAAATAGCTGGGAACACTCTGTGTGTGTGTGTGCAGCTATGTGATGTCTTTATTCTCTTTATCTTAAATTCTCTTTATGTGTTTCTGGTTTGCACAGGCTGTTTCAGGAACTGCTGCTGTCAAAAACCACTTTCTCTCCTCTAGGCTTGGTATTACCACGGGGAGTCTTAGGAGCAGAAACCTTGTCCCCAGCTATTAAATAACTCTTCTTTCTTTAGTTCACCATTTTTATTCTGTAAGCATTGCTTAACCACACTGGAGTTTTTACAACACAGGCCCGAATGGATGAGTTATTAACGTTTTTTCCCTTTTTGTGGGGAGCAACACAAAGCATCAAAGTTAAACAACGATTATCTCCTGTGACTGTGAGTGATAATTGTGCCATTAGCAGTCTTTTATCCCAAGCTTATCCAGTGCCTGAGGGTCTCCAGATTTCAAGCTCTGGCTCACTTGAATTCTTCTGTTTTATTGCCTTAAGCCAGGGAAAAAGCAGGTCAGGATGAAGGTGAGTCTTTTAAAAGCTCCAGTCCTGCAGGTCAATATTTAAGGATCCTTTCACCAGGAATCTCTCCTCAGGTAGTTTGCTGGCCAGCAAATTGGAAAACATATCACATCTACTTATGTTTTTCCCTTGATATTTTGTACTGCTTCACATCACTGTATCTTTTGAAGATTTCTTATTTTAAGTAGAGCCAGCAGTTGGAGACTGCCTGTCTGGTTCTACCACCACTGAGCAAGCTTTCAGTCCTCAAAGGTATTTTAGATTAGTCTCCCTCTCTCCATATATATATCTATATGTGTGTATATATATGTGTGTGTGTTTCTGTGAATATGGAAAAAATATAAATAGATAAATGAAAATGCGTATAAGCAAATAAACTGAGACATTACTTATTTAAAAGTTATGCTTTTACACTGTTTATGTCAGAGTTGATTTTTTAAAACTTCAGTTCCTTATTTCTTTCCAGGTCTAGACTACCACAGAATTATTTACCATTCACCTCCAAGCTCTTCAGTGCTGGGGTTTGTTCGGCTTTGCACAGATCAGAAGTGGCTTTCCAGGGTTCCCTGCCAGCTTCCTTTGGGCTTAGGAAAATTGATTTGTGCAACTCCAGTTATATCCTTGTTGGTAACAACAAAAAGCCCAGTTAGTTTCTTTTAGGAAAGGAATATACTCATTTATTCCTGACAGGCTGAAGTACATGACCATTTTGTTGGCTGGATCCCTATCTGTCTTGTAAAAGATAAAAATGGATATCTATAACAGATAACGTATAAAAATTATATAATATAGATTATGGAATAGATAATCTAAAATAGATGAGGATAATAATAAAAATAGATATAAATAGTTATAAACCTAACAGGGTCATCAGTTGCACAGGAGTAGCCTACACCCTTCTTGAACTGCAGACACACCAGGAATGGCCCTGCACAAATGGTTAAGCACAAGTCAACAGCTGAATCACACGACCAGTCAGAAGACTGTGCTGGCAAAAAAAAAAGGAAGAGGAATTCAAATGTCTGGCCATGGAAGGAAAAGAGCCAGCAGCAGCTGCTAAAGCCAAAATCAATGGGCTGCTCAGGGATCCAACAACACGGCTGGCATGAGCTAGACCTGCTCCACCATAAATTAATGTGTCCCCTGGGAGATTTGTCAGCTACTGTCCATGAATCGCTCCAGGACCTCCCATTCCCCTCCACAGAGAGTCTGCATCTTCTGTGCCTTTTGAGCACACAAAGATTTGGGATGTGACTCAGGAAGGAGCGTTAGGCTAACCCCACACTAGCATCCAAATACCAGGCACATCTTGCAGCATATGGCTTCCACACTCGATGGAATGAGTGAAATCAGATATTCCTGTGTTTAGATTATTTCAAGAAAAAGCATCTCCTGGGAAGATTTCGTCTCTAATATCAACCACACAGTGATCATGACAGCAATCTTTATCTGAATACTTTTAGCAGCTGTTTCCACAAGACAGTTTGGGAAATGAAAAAGCATCTTTTAAACTGATTGTTTATCTCAACACTTTTTTTGAGGGACCATCTTCATCACAAGTCAGTGCTTCAGTGAACTTTACTGAAGACTGGCATGAAGCATAAAATATAAATACATGAAAATATTCCTGTTGGTCATTAAATTCAATTAAGTTGTTATAGTTTAAACTTAATTGGAGCTTTGGGGTTTTGCACACAACCATTCAAAAGGTATGAAAAATTAAAGGTATACAAGATTGTGAACTGCAAGTGTGTACTCAATTTCTGTGCATGCCATTATACAGCATTTTTAGGAGGAACACATGACATAAAATTACTACAGACACACTGTTTACTGCCCAATGCACATTTGATTCACATTTTCTGGAGAGTTAATAAGCAATAATAATATGTATGAATGGATTATAATGGGCTCGAGAGATCACACATGCTTCAGAAATGTTTCAAAGCACTGACTGCAACTCCTACAGACAGGAAGAAATTATCTGCTTTATTTATTTTTTTAGTAACCATCTATTTATCCAGGATTGTATCAGACTGTTGCTGTAATGTCTAGCCATTTTCCAGGGAAATTATGTGTGAGCTTGCCATTTTTTTTTTAACCTCTGAACATTTTTGAGTTTTTCATCCTCTTACAACCAAGAGAGCACTTAGTCTAAGGATGCTTGAAAGGACTATCAAGGGAAAGCTACTCTGAATAATTGGATTCTTGCACTGAGTGTTTAGAGTGGCACATGTGCTGGTCAGTCTTATTTTGTCTGGCAGCAAGTTCCACAGCCTTAGTCCAGCTCCTATGAACACTCTGCTTCCTGTGGTTACGAGACTTTTCCTATGTTGTTGACAGCTTCATTTTTTCAGAGAAGCAAAGCTGTAGCATGAGGTCATCTTGGTTCATCTGCTATCCCACAAAAAAGAAAGACTGGGAAGAGCTAGTGTACTACATAAAGCATGGGTGTAGGTTAGAGCATACTTAGGCACATGGCATATTATAATATATAAAAAACATGTCTGCTCATTTCCCAGGAGAAAATTATAATCCATTGATTTATAATTACAGAATTAATACCCATCATATTATGTGATTATTCTTTCCAGTTTTATACAACATAACAGGTAGAAAAATCTAATTCTGTTCAGATAAAAAGTCATACAATGAATATACTAAAATGCATCTCTCATCTTTATTCTAAGGCATGGTGTCACATATCTTAAAACAACACACTGGCAATTATTTATCTTTTTCCAAGATTCTTTACCTTCTAATTTTGTTTATGCAAGACCTGCCTTGTACAGACACAGTATAATCCATGCTTCCTACTAAAGCTCTTACTCACCATAAAAATTGGAGAAATTGTCATTACTGTTATTGTCACTGGCAGTGTAGGAGAGCTTCCCACGAGAAGATTCTCCTTCCTTCCTTCTGCTGTGCTCATGAGCCTTTCTACTTTGACTGAAATACAAAAATGGAGAAAGACAAAGGTGCAAGGCACAGGAAAGCATTCCAAAATTCTTCGGCTGAGACAAATTCCTAAATTCAGGTATCAATGAGAACTTTACCTGCAAGGAGCCAGGATTTCACCCTGCCAGTTTCCCCAGCCATCTACAGGGTCTGTTATTAGGCAGCTCAGGCCAATTTCCATCTCAATATCTACAGTTTAACAGAGCATTTAAGGCCTGTGTTAGGAGTTAAGGAAGGGCTGAGCCCATTCCCACGGATGGATTCACTGGCTCCTCTTCCCCATAATGCAAGAATCGCAGAATATCCTGAGTTGGAGTGGACCCACGAGGACCATCAAGTCCAACTCCTGGCTCTGCAGAGGCTGGAGATGGAGGCTGTGTAGGGAGAGGGATGCACTTATCCCATGGAACTCTATTCCCAGATCCTAGCTGAGCTTCCCAAATTCAAGCTGAGCAGCCAAAAGGAGTTGGTGGGTGAGATGAGGTTGCACTGCTCACAGCATCCTACCAGGCTGCACGGTGCCCTCTCAGCTATCATTTCAATCAAAACAAACTCCTACCAAATGAATAACTGCCTTGACTATTTAAACTGGTAACCTTTTTCTAACATTGCTGCTTATAATTAGATTTCACAGAAAACCAGACTGGTGGGTTTCTCCGAGCCTGACATTTTTATCATGTGAAATATGTTGGATCAGGTAATCAAAAGGCCTTAAGGTCAGCTAGCATGACTGAATTGCTGTTAGTAATTAAATGTGCAATAAATAACAGTATCTGCTGTAGCTAGAAAAGACCGTGTAGGTAGCTTCGTGTTCTGTTTTATAAATCATATTAAAAAAAGTGTAGGGGTTGTTTTATATTAAACATGGTGGTTATATGTGCCAAAGATTTATTAGTCCAGTCTGTCTTATGGTGAGTGGCTGCAGTCCAGATTCATGTGGTAGAATAATAAAAATTTTTAAATGGCTGTAGAAGTTGATGGACCTAAATGGAGTTAGTTACTCCATTGGCTGCCTGTGATGTCATAGCCATGGCTGCAGCCCTGTATATGTTTATGAGAGGTTTATTCCCCTTAATTTCCACCTAGGTCATAATAACAATCAGACATTCAAAAGCAGACTGCTCCTAAGAAATCACTACATCTCCCTGCTGACTGGAGTCTCTCAGCCCCATCTACTTCACCCTGAACCCAGGGTCTGCAACTGTGCCCCTGAATTTCTCTGTTCCTCAAGGCAGATCAGTCTTTGCCTCCACACTTTGCTGGAAAGGAACAGCTGTGTTTAGGGTTAGGCTTTGGGCAGGCTATGGAAGAACTTTCTGTTCCAAGCACTTAGCTTGAGACCCTGCAAACGCTTAAACACGTATATAATTTCCCTTTTGCAAGTAGCCTCACTCACTTCAATGTCACCATTATGTGAACAAAGTTATAACCCTGCTTAAAAGTTTTCAGGAGACTTACTACCTATATTTTCAGAGGCCAAGAATGCTGATGGCTCTTAAAGAAAATAAAATGAAATAGAGACACGCATGATTTGGACTATGTTCAGAATTTTCTCTAATTGCTTTAATCAAATTCCCACTAGGCATTGAAATTAAATTGTCTACATTAGCTGAATTCCACTGGTCATTACTGGCTGGCAGTGGTTGATGTATCAGATTTTCTATTTCTTGTTTTTCTTATGCATGGGTGTATTATATATAGACATTACTGGGGTGTCTGGCAGTCTCCCAAAGAAACTGCCTTAACTTCATGGCAGGATTTTTTAAAAATACACTGTTGGATATTTCAAAATGGCTGCAAATGAAAATTTTGGTCTGTCTTTTTAAGATTGTCTATCATGCAACCTGTTGCATGAATTTTGAATGGTATCTTGTACTTATCTGCCATGAGTAGGCAGATATGTGTACTTGTACTCTGCTCCCTAGAGTACAAATAAATCACTTTGAGGGATTTCCTCATGAGTTGCTAGTGCTAAGAACTCTAGCTATCAAAAAAAAAAAAAATTGATCAGTAGTTAAATGAAAAAAAAAAAAAAAAAAAAAAAAAACACAACAAAAAA
>VWZS01010226.1:656250-810088 GCA_013397075.1 Rhabdornis inornatus | reverse complement strand
AAAAGAAAAAAAAACACAACAAAAAAAAGACCCCAAGAGCAAGAGTTGCTCAGGTTTATGTTTTTCCTCTTTTTTTTTTCTTTTTAAAACTCCTTTATTTTATAGATATGCCTTCCAATTAGCATTAATTGTTTTAAACAATACTTTACAAGTACTTTTCAGTAATCTATATCTTAAAAATTTCTGAAATTATTTTGTGGGGTTCTTTTTCCAGTCAAAACTGTTTCCAACCACAGTAACTACAAAACAATAAAATTCCTATGCCCAAATAGTAAAGGCCTCTTATGTCAATACCACATCTCCACATCCCTGAGGAGCAGACTCTTTGTCTAAATTGAATTACAAATGATACTCTGGTGAAGGAAGTAATAGTCTAGTAGCACTTTAGTCTTAATGCCATAGTTGTGTTTATTAGTTTTGGCTGTTTGATAAATAGAGAGAGGTTTTAATTTAACATAAGGGTTCTTTGCCTAGATAGAGAGCCATTACTGCAACAGCCAAGTAATGTCCCTTCCCATGGGAGACCCTGTCAAAAAGGAAACAATATCAATTTAATTATTTTGTTTTCTGAACACTCTGCAGCCTTGGGTATTGACTTCATGTTTTTCTTCAGTATGTGCAGTATGTGTAGCACATATTATGGCACCAAATTTAATGAACTTCTACTCTTAT
This sequence comes from Rhabdornis inornatus, assembly GCA_013397075.1. Taxonomy (NCBI): domain Eukaryota; kingdom Metazoa; phylum Chordata; class Aves; order Passeriformes; family Rhabdornithidae; genus Rhabdornis; species Rhabdornis inornatus. Next base: position 809,416 of record VWZS01010226.1, on the reverse strand, counting down.
TTTTTAAACTGAGAACTGAAAGATTCTAGACTAAACAGACATGTAAAGAATTGTATAGCTTTCTTCTGTGCAGCTATGATTCTTCTTCCAGCTCTGTAATTTCGTTGTAATTTTAAGCCATACTTTAGCAAAACTCCAGGGATTTTACATACAGGGGTGTTTAATGCTACAAATGTCTTTAGCTGTGCATTACTAATCACAAAGGATTTGGTTTAAAAACTGCTCTTTTAAGCAATAAGATATTTTCAGAGGTTACCAAATAGAATGGAAAAAAATGAAAACTGGCTAGAAAAAAAAACACAGTCTCCAAAATCTATTTGAGAGGCCTAATTATCACGCATGAGCTCCTATTAGAAGGTTAGTAACAGCAGTAGAAAATTACTCTTGGATTATTGCTTCCTGTGCAAGGGAGCGTTACTCGGAGCGTAATGGAGACAAATCCAGTGATCTGTGAGTGCTGAAATGTTTGTGCCTGGAGAAGGCCAGGCCTTGGAGCTGACCCCAGAGCCATTTAAAAGCCCCACTGAGACCATGGGGTGGCTGTGCCAAGCCTGTTTTCTGACAGTGCTGCTGCAGAGGACACTGCAGGGCTGGTATGCCAAGTATCTACAAGATTAATCTCTATTTATGTTCACTGGGATTTCACATTACATTGAGAAGAGGACATATGACAGCCTGTGATGATATGGTAATCTCTGTGATATAAGCACTTACAGTTTGGAAATATTTGTGCTTTAAGTGGTAGCTGTATCTACTGTTATGGCTGCCAAAGAATTCTTTTTATCTGTTTTCAGTTGCTCATGAGTTTTATCAAAATGGATATTTTAGCCTGATAAGTTCCATGCCAGTTATTTTGCTTAGACTCAGATGTTCAGGATAGACTGGAGAAATTCTTGAGACATATCTTGTCCAGAGTTATCTTTTTTTCTCTATCCCAACTCCTTTTTGAAAAGCTGCAGTGCTATTATGCCATGAAGAAGAAATTGAATTTATAGACTAAGCTGCATTGTACACTCTTAGGTTTCTGCCTGACAGTCCACCTGAATTGAATACATCAGTTCAGGCTTAAGCCACATTCAGTAGAGTTTCTTAGGGACTAGCTGTGAGCAATTTTTCACAGACAATTTGCTAAGAGCAAGCTGCAGCTGCCAGCAGCCACCAGTGTGCTAAAAAATACAGGAGTGGACCTGGGCTGTACTGCACAACTTCCTACTAAAAAAAACAGCTGAAGGTTCTACTACTCACTCATCTCAGAACAGGGCATCAAATTGGGAGTAGGAGATGACCTTGAGCTGTAATCCAGCTCTTTCTAGTAACTATACTTTGAGTACTATAAAAAAAGCTCTCATGAAAAGATCTAACCAGCATTTTTATTATTACTATTACTACTACTTGCCTACAGTTCTGCAAGCCCCGAAAATTATGACTTTCCACTTAGAAACCCAAGAGAAAGAGTGTGGGATGGGGCACTCAGCTAAAGCAAGAAGATCAAACATTTTCACAGAAGGTAGACTTTCAGTGGAAATTCCATTTGGTCAAGAAAATCAATTTTCTCTCACACAGCCAACTATAAAGGAAGCAATTTCAACCAACTCTACTTATTCCCCTTTGCTAGAAAGGGGATAGATAAATAGCAACTACTCAATTTTCTTAAAGAGGAAGCTGAAAGGCTGCACAGGAGAAAATGGCAGGACTGTAAGCTGCACCCATCTTTCTAATATGATTTGTGACTTCTTTTAAGCATCTGTTCCCCTGGCTAGCCAGAAATACTATCTTCTCCACATCCTTCTCCCAGGAAACAAGTGACAGGACAGGAGGAAGTGACCTCAAGCTGCTGCCAGGAGAGGTTCAGGTTGCACATCAGGAAGAAATTCTTCATGGAAAGGGTTTATAGTCATTAGAATAGGTCACCCAGGGAGATGGGGGAGTCACCATCCCTGGAAGCGTTCAAGAAAAAACTGGACGTGGCACTCAGTGCCAGGGTTTAGTTGACACGGTGGTGTTGGGTCAAAGGTTGGACTTGATGACCTTGGAGGTCTTTTCCAACCTCAGTGATTCCATAAAGATCTGTATAGGCTCTGTGATTCTGTAGACATCACTGTGCTCATCTAGTTCCGGAATGCAAACCAGCATTTCTGGTCCCCAAGCATTATTTGCTGCCCAAAGGGATCCACGTTTTTGGACTGCAACCTTTCCTCTGCAGTACCTTATAAAACATCGTATTTACTACAAAGACCAAAAATTTTAAAATCTACAAAACAAAAGGAAATTCAGCTAATTTTCAGAGAGTTGGTGATTTTTTTGCTTATCAAGGACATATTAGTAAATGTTATTATTTGGTTATTCCTAAAAGCTAGGAACTCAGTTCTAAAAAATATTCATTAAAATAAGAGTTTCACTTGCAAAAGCCAAACTTCAAAGCCTAAAAAAAAGTCTACAAATAATCTTCCCCAGTGCATCCACTGGGGAAGATTCTGCAAAAATAAAATCTACCTCAGCAAACTCTAGAGGATGGAAAAGTAGACACAAAATCATCTAACCTTGTAATTTGGTTGAGTAGACAGAGAACATTAGGGATGTAGGCAGGGTAGAAGAATTGCTCTCTAGTGGAGTATCTTTCTCTTACTGACTGACTTAGGCTGGCTACTCTCAGAGATACAATGGATCCCACCAGACCTGTCACTGGGAAAACTAATTGGAAACATCAATCCACATGTACAGCACAAGCCATTGTGTATTTCACAAAACCTACTTGAGTTGCACTCAAACCTTCTACAGCACTCAGGCATTTTTCATATGATTTTTGGAGAGAAGTCTGTAAAATAAAAGGTAAATGGCAAACTGACAGATACAATCAGCCACGTGCATCAATCAATTCAGTGACTGGGTATTTTGAATTATTAGCCAAAGCCTGCACCAAACCCTAGAGACAACTGCTTAAAAAACATTATCACAAAGGACAAGGAAACACCAGCCTCATTGTTTTTAAGTAAAATTGGTCATTTTGGAGACTATAATGAAAAAAAAAATAGCCCCAGATGGTTTTGAAATGTCATCACATTGCTCAGTTTAAGTGCTCTGAAGGGGATAATGCCAGTCTGGCAATCCTTTTCCCCCTAACCAAATAACCTTCATTTGAAACTACCTACAAGCTTTGCTTATACTGAAATGTTTAGAAAAGTAGGGGACAAATCTAATGAGCCATTCTTCATTCGTACAACCAACCAGCTTGGGTGGCCAGCCCAAATAATACCATCAGCTTCCTTTCCAATTAATTCAACTCCTTTGAAGACCAGATAATGAAGAGTATGGATGATTGTAGAGTAACTGGAAAGATTACTGGGACAAGACTTGGCTCTCAGAGTACCTTCTTGTTTCATAGGGAGGCCCTTCTCCTGCAGCTGGTTTCTCATCTTACTGATTACCTGCTACATGAGAAATTTCAGTCTGGCCTCAGGGCTGGACCCAGCCCAGAGGCTTCTGTCGAGTTTGTTATAATTTATTTATTGTAACCCAGAATCCGATTAAACCAAGCCTCTCTCTGGCTTGCTGCGCTGGCAGCGTTTGGATCTCTTGGTCAGTGAGTGCTGGACCACCTTCAACACCTTATGAAACTTTCAGCTTGGAAGTTAACATGAGGCAGGACCCACTTCTCAGAGATGTGAGTATATGCTTAAGTCCTAACATAATGAATGGGACTTAATACCTGCTAAAAGTTAAGCATGTTCTTATGTGTTTTTATATGTAGGGTAGAACTCCCCTGCACCTACAGGAATGGAAGTGCTCAAGTGTTTTGGAGCCTTGAAGCTTTATTTCTGAAAGAAAGGGGGTTTTGTGAGTTTTTTAAACATATTTGACACCTCTTCTGAGAAAAAATATATTTTCAATTAAAGAATTTTCATGGTAATGTGTCAGGCTGAGGAATCTTTCAGGCTTTAATAATCTACTGTTTTTATTAAGAGAACTGTGAAAAGTGCAAGTCAAACCAGATTTTTCTTCTAGGCTGTGTTTCAGGGGATAGAACCAAATTGCTTCTGAGCACTTCCTAATGACCCTGTTCATCTCTGTTATACTGGCACAACATCACTAGGTTCATCCAGAATCCACTTGCATTTTTCACTAGTCCATCATTTGGGATTTATTCCATAACTTATCCTAATCAATGTAGTTCAAAGATGAGATCAGTGGCAGAATGATTCTGTTACTCCTCTGCTGCTTATTCTGTCTCAACACATATAGTTTAAATATGAACAAAGAAAGACATTTAAGCTTTTTTTCAGGAAAGAAGTGGTTGGAAATTATGACCAACAATTTGGGATATAAATGCTAGAAAGGAACTGATACAAACTAGAAGCTCACCTCATCATTGTTAGTTCTAGTGACAATAAATGTAGCTTCACATAACTTTCACATTCCTCCTGTGAAAGGGAAAATCGAGGGATGTAATTAATGCTATTTAAAGATTGTCTTCCAGATGTTGTCTCCTTCCGTGGAAGGAAGAACCAACACTTTTCTTTTGCCAGTTCAGACTTCATCTGTAGAACAAGAGAACAGTCTTTCCTTTAGACAACTTATGAGTAGGAATAAAGATCCCCAGAGCAGTGGGGAGAAACAGAACTGCAATATTACATTTCAGTAATAAAACCAGCTAGGAGATTAGAGGTAGAGCTTTATAAAATACTAGAGCCAAAAAACAGCTTCCTGAGCCTCCTAAAGGAAATATCAGTATGTTGGCCAGTCTACTTTTCATTATCACTTCATGGTTTAGAAGTTGTTGTTTTCGCCCCATGACCCTTCCCCATCCGCCTTTTATGTGAAGCCTTTGGGTCCAAAATCTGTTAATGCATTTATCATATATTTTAGGGATATATTCAAATAGCAACAACTTGTATGAGTGCTTTAAATTATCCTAAGGCCAGCACAATTTAAGATGCTTCTGGTCTGAGCCATTAATGATGTTACACACCATTAATGGTGGAATTCGCCCGCACGGTTTGCTCCAAAGAAGCGTGGAATACACGTAAAAATGGATGTCCCACCAATTTGTTTTCCAGAGGAATGCCTGTAAGTCTGCAGTAAGCTCACCAGTTCCACAGCTTTAACAAAGACAGCACACATCTGAGAGAGAAGCTAAAGCAGCCAGCACCAAGGAACTGATTGAACACACAACATTTGCCTTATGGCTTCTTTCAGATACGTGACACACACAGACAAAACTCAATGATAAGGTAGGAATTAAGCTGCATTCAAATATAACAATTCCTTTAGGTTTCTGGTTCCCCTCCCAACTCCTTTCACCAAGTGCCTGTTAACTTAAGCATTATTAATTATGCAGCTCTAGAGTTAGAAGATCTAACTCAAAAAACTTGTCAGTTATCAGCTACCTCAACCACAGTAACACATCTACAAAAACATTCATTATTTATCAGAAAACACTAGAAGAAATATTTGACAATCTCGTCCTATTGAATGCACTGCCAGCACTTAATAAATAAATTAAATAATACTAGTAAAGAATTAGTAGCATCAAATAAAGTACAAATTCTCCCACGTGGAATGTACTATTGCAGCAACTAAATACAGAATGGAAAGAACTGATTAAATGCTGTTTGCTGCATGTGAAATTATTAACATAAGGTGAACAATAAATTACTTTTAAGCATACAGAAACAAAGGTTTTCTGTGCAATTACTCATCTGTGGTGCTGACAGGACAGTATCCCTTCAGAACACCTGGCACCACAGTTAGGGTTATGCTGCAGGAACTGCAGTTTTCAGTGCTGCCATGCCAGAGTGACTGCTACAGCCTGCAAGCACTAAAACATTTTGGGATAGGCAATAAACACCCTTCAAGTCCTTTAACGACACTCCTCCACATCTATCATGCACAGTGCTCTGGACTGTCAACATATCATCTCCCATGCTGCAGCAAGGGGAGCACAGAGCAGTTTTCACTTAGGATGATTTTCAGCTGTCACGCATGAAGAGCAGGCGTGTGTTAGGGCTTGGGAAAACTACACAGGCCAGGGCTCCCCAGTCTGAGGATATCTCCAGAATTATCACAAACAGAGGAGACAGCAAGAGAAGGTCTAGGGAAAAAAATGAACGAATAGTAGAATATTGCAGATCCAGATAGAATTACTTTGAAAGCTCTTCTGATTCTTACAATGTGAAATTACTGAACTGTAGAATGCAACCTGATGCTTAAATTGGTCTCTTAAGCATTTCATAGCAAATGATCCACCTATAAACAAATAACAGAAGATATGCCTGTCATCTGGCAGTTATAGAAAATCACTCACCTCCTACCCCATATAATCCTGCCCTTTAATTTGAATACCTGTCGAAAACAGGGAAACAACAATCACACAGCAACTTCTAGATTTTCACAATAACCGAGCAAAGTTCTATTGTTTATGGTTAAAATGTTCATAGCAAAAACAAACATTGATTTGCCTGTGGTAAAACTCAGCTGTGTACTGTGCCATGCTTGATTTTACCTTTCATTAGGTAAATTGCTAATCAATTCTTTCTTTTCCCTTTCCTGTAGTTTTCCAGATCTTACTGAAGAAGCCATTACTAAAGCAATAAAGAGATTTGCCTGTGTAAAGATCGAGCAGAGGTCTCAGGGATTTGGACTGTAACATGATAATGTTTGAAAGTTGTCAAGCTGTCAAAATGTAAAGCACTCCAAATACTAAAGTGTGAGGGTTTAGCTATTTGTTTCCACTGATATCAGGAAGAGTTACATGCCCAAAATTCTCTTACTTCCTCTCATAAGTGCTCACCTCACCACTCATCAGAAACTGGAGATGACTGGGCAGGAGATTTTGAACCCCAACTCAAACCAGCAATTTCACTGACCCCAACAAAGGCATTCGTGCATGAAAGTGCTCATCAGTGGGAATGTCCAATTCAGTGTAATCCCAAAAACTTTGGTTAGGGAAATACAAAAGCATTACTGTTCTCATCTTACAAGGCAAGAGAACACTGGAGCAGAGAAAATTACTCTCCTAAAGGTAAAAGGGAATACAAAGTAAAAGTGCTGTTGTACATTAACAGTTTTAGACTATCCTGTTCACGAATTCCTTTGGCATTTTTCACTTGTATGAGTTAGAAAATAAATAAACAGAAATGGGAAAAAAAACAGAGCCCTTGGGCAAAATTTTCCAAATTTGGCCCAAAGTGGGTTATTAACTTAGGAAAAATACTGAAGAGTGTGGAAAAATCTATTCTTGTGACAAAAATTTCTCAAGAGTATAAACTGGCAGAGCAGTAAGACACTCTGGTGGTATGACTGCAGTAGTGATGGAAACAGTATGTGGAGAGACTTGTCATACCAATGTGAGGAATGTAATCAGATTGGTATCTTGTGATCCTTTTGGATGCTACCTCAGAGCTCAACACAACACAGATGCTTCAGTTGTTAAAACATTTAATATCTCATAATATACATGATGCCAAGGCATATTTTGCTAAAGGCAGGGAGGGTTTGTCACTCACTTCAGTAGTAAGTTTGGGCCCTATGTGAAAGTGAAGCTGAATTAATGCATAGGTGGGGCTCCATCCTGAAGAAGCAGATGAAAGAAAGTTTTAATTATTTCAGTGGGACTTGCACCAGGACTTTCAATCGCAGAACTGGGAGAATAGCCAGAAAAGATCTACACAAACTGCAGTTCCTACATTACATTAACTGCATGCATTCTCCCCTGTATGCACTGCTGTGAACTCTCATACACAAAGCACAAGTGATGTTCCAGGGACAGTATGTGATGCACATGGGCCATGCACGTTCAGCACAACTGCTTCCTCAGCAGCTTCCTTTTATGTTTTCAAACACGATGACAAAGGATTTACACATGTGGCCAGGCTACTCTTCATGTACATATATGGCTCCTTGCCTTTCATCTGCTCCTATATCTTATGCTGACAGATGAACAATGCACAGGATCATAAATGGAAATAACACTATTTAAAACTAATAAAGCCAAAGGGATAGTCCCAAAAATAAAACCTTGAATACAAAAGTACATTTTTCCCTTAGTATGCAACTCATGTAATAATAACAATAACAAGTCAACAACAACAATACTGACTATCTCCTCCAACGTAGGCAAAGTGATATCTAAAACTGCAGCAAAAATCCTAGGACTTATTTTCGACAGGCCAGATCTTCAGCTGCTGCTAATTGCTTCAACTGCTAAAATTCTGCAATTGGAAGTCTGGCCCAATCTTTATAAAATTGCAGGAAGGAGTGTTAAAGACAAGCTTGGCTCTATCACAATGCTGCCATTAAACTACCTGTAAGAAATTTTGGTAGCAAATACCGAGGCCCAAAACTTCTTAGTCTCAGTCCAGCCCAGGGAAAAGTAAACTTGTTTCCAATTAAATAAAATTAATGTGTGGCAGTCAGAGATCTTCAAATTCAATTCCAACAGAAACATCACTAAGTACTGTAACGTACATGCCTGCATTTCGGAAAAAGTAAAGCTTTGAAAATTCTGGGCAGACTAGATTCAATATGCAATCAAAAACCTATACTTCTCATTGCAAAAGTTCCCAACAGCAGTGAGTTCCACAGCCATTGACTCAATTTAAATAGCATGGTAGTGGAAATTGCAGGGTTTGGACATTCTATCTTAGGTTTCTTGCAGCCGTGGGATGAAAACTGTGCGTGGCTAAAACCTTTCTCCCCTAGAGAACCTAAAAAGATTGTTCTCTATATGAGTGATTCAGCCGAAGATTTAATTTGTATCTGTGTCATTAGGACTGCTTAATAGTAAAGAAACAAATATCATAGACTCTTATAATCACAGAATGGTTTGTGCTGGAAGAGTCCTTAGTGATCATCTAATTCCAAACCCCCTGCCATGGGCAGGGACACCTCCCACTCAGATGGGCCCAGAGCTCCATCCAGCCTGGCTTTGAACATTTCCAGGGATGGGACAGCCACAATTTCTCTGGGTAACCTGTTCCAATGCCTCACCATCCTCACAGTAAAGAATTTCTTCCTAATATCTAATCCCCACACACAGGTCCCATGCTGTGCTGTGGATGAGTGCAGCCTGGCTAAGGATATATTGTAAATTGTTCCATAGTGACTCATGGATTACTGGGGGTTGCTTCAAACACAACATTCCCAAGGGGTAAAGTAAAGCTGCCTTTAACTCAGGCTTATCTGGAAAAGAAAGAAAAAGGAGCATTTAGCTGCTTACCTGGCTTGCACTGCAGTATTTTTAAACTCCTCTTTGTCATCTTGTAACTATTTCAGCATAGTTCTGTAAGCCAAATGAATAGAAAATTTGGATGAAATGTGCCCTTTAAGTGTAGTGACTGATGGTCAGTAAAATCTTGATAACAGAAGAACCATCACTCCTTATCTTTTCAAGACACTTTGAGAATTATTTGGTTAGACAGTCATAGGAGTGAAGGCAAGAAACTTTTTCATATACTGACTCCTAAAGGTCATTCTCAAGCATAGTGAAAAATTAAAAGGATATAAAATTAAAAATAAAAATTACAGATACCACCTCAGATTTACAAGTAACGTCTTCAATTTTCAATGTGAGGAGGATCAGACCAAAAGGAAAAAAGAACACAGAATGTAATTTTTTTATACAATGCTCAGGTAGCATCCTTTGAAAACACACTTTAATCCAAGAAAAAAAATCCTGTAATCTTCTAAGCTTTCATATAATTAGCTAATAATTAAAATTCACTCTCCAAGGGAAAAATATTAAGGAAAAAATCAGCAAACTATCATCTGGCTTTTCAGCTTTGCTAGCTCCACATTCCCAATGCCTGGATGAGAATCATGGTCTTGCCACTGACATGAAGAAGTTTTAAAAATGCACAATTCTAAAACAGTTTGTAGAAAGCAAGAGAAAGAGGTCATGAAAGGTTTTAAACTTTAGGATACTGCTAAAGACATTTCTTTTTTCTTAAGCAAGAATGGAAAGGGAACATCTCTGAATATTTCAAGCCAGATAAATGGGGTTTTGTCTGTACAGTGCCCAACACTTGAGAGAGAAATCCAGCACAGGAAACTATCTCCTGGGTAAAATCCAGCTCCTCACCATGCCAGGCACTACATCACATAACCCTTTCAAAACTGCACTAATTCCTTTCAATAAACTGAAGCACAGATATTTTGTCATCAAAACATGCTGTTTGAAAATACACTAACCCTTTTGCTTATTCATATAAGTGTAATGTTTGAACTTTTCAATTGCAGCTCAGTGGACACTTTGATGACAAATATGAATCAAACAGTGCTCCAAATACCAGAGGGCATTGCATTAATTTAGTTTCAAGGTGACAAGGGAATGAATTATAATGATTAAGCCTGCATGAAAAAAATAACGTTGAAAACTCATAGCCAGATGGAAATGCTCAAGAGCAGTATTCTAAGAAATAGCTGGGGACCAACTATCATCAGAGAAAGAGATCTGTGGAAACCCATTCAGTGGTTTAGATGCATATTTTCAGCATATCTGTAGATGCTATCCAACACTTTGCTGGGATTAAGCCACAAATTCACTCTTCTTCATCTTCTTTTCATCCTACCTGTAGGAATTTCACTTACCTATTCTGTCTAGTTCAGGAAAAAACACACAGAAGTGCAATGAAATAGCAATAGTGTGGAAGACTTCTTCAAGAAGGGCATATACATATATTTTCCAAAGATTTTTGGCACTGCAGAGGGATCCATTTCAGATTTCCTGCAGCAGTCTACTTCTTCAGAAACCTTTAATCATCTTAACTGCTGGCAAGACATCAGTTGGAAGCGTTGGGAAAACCGAAAATGAAAAAGCTCATAACTCTACAGAAATCACTAATAGAAAGTGAGAAATAGAACCTGCACAGTATTACTTGAAATGTCAAAATGTGCTGATAATAAATGGAATCTGGCTAGAAGCAGTTTGGAGTTGAAGCCCTGCAGTAAGCATCTCCAGAGCTAGGCAAATCAGCTCTTACAAGGATTTAGGAATTTACCTACACTGCAACCTCTGTCTGAACCCAAAAAAAAAGGTCCAAAGTTACTTTTTACTCATGTAGAGATACTTTCCTTCTCCAAAACATAGTGCTATTTATTTTCTGCTCTTGCCACAGTTTCTTTTTTAAATCTTCTTCAGTTATCCTAGAACCTGTTACTGTGTCACCCTCGGGCACCTGCTGCCAAACGAAGCTCAGTATTTCCAGAAAATGCTGTTCAAGATGGGTATTTTACAAAAGCAAAATCCCCAAATATGAGAATTTCATGGTCAGCAAGGCCTAGGAACTTCACTGAAGTTCTTGCTCCTGCATCAGAAAATACGGGGCATGTACACACCTGGGGGGGTTGGAGAAGTGCTGAAGAGCATCTGAAAATAAAAAACATCATGTTGGGGCTTACTGAGGAAATACTCTCTCAGTCCTTGCACATTTGAGAAAACTGACATTAAAATTCAGATTATAATCTCCATCCAAATGCATCATATTGAAAGACTTTAGTGAGCAATTCTGCTCTGCTGGGAGTTTCCACATTGTGAGTCTGTCCTCAGTCCTCTCACCACTGCTGGTCTTATGTTCTGTAACTACAAAAAACAATTGGTTTTGAAATTTTACCCAAGTTATGTTTGCAACTAACATCTTACATTATTGAACAATTGCTAGTTAAATAGAACCATAATCCCTATTTTCTAATAAAAAAGAGCTTAAAATCTACGTAGATCTTGACAAACTCAAATGCTACAGTTGACTCAAACAATGAGCCCCTTAAATTTTGGGAACTAAGTCAAAACCAGGAAATTTTCCAAGTGCCATGTCTCCTATGTGGACAGCTGTCCAAAGAAATGGTGGGTAAGGTCATGTCTTATACTCTGCCCAGAAAAATGAGGAACAGTTTCCCATCTCCTTGGCAACAGCATGGATAGCACCAGGGAGAATACTCTTCTAAAGTCAGAAAAGTTAAAGAGAAAACTGCTATTTCTTTATATTATGTAAATCTAAAATTAAAAAATCTAAATTTTTATTTTAACAAAATGCAGTGGAAAAAAAAGAACAAGTGGATGAAAAGTGCAGAGCCTTCTGAGCAGACTCAAAAATGAATCTAAAGAAGTATATGTTTCACTGTTTGAAAAATACCAAAAAAATATTAATTACATGGCACATTGGAGTAGAAAAATAAATTTGTATTTAGAATTTACATTTTGTAAAATACCCACAGTATGTATTAATAAACACACACACATTGCAGATAGAGTAGATTGAAGTATTTTTCATGCAGATGATTGCCAGACTTATCTTTACACAATGTGATTTATAGCAGAGGAATAAGAGCAGCAAATCTGAAAACATGTAGCTATTTGCAGCAACACATGCAGAAACAGACATGTGTCAGCTGATTTGCAGTGTGCAGTCACCACTATGCCTGAGAGGATTTAGGAACAAAAAGTTGGGCAAGAACTAATTTGCTTGCCATATATGAAACTTTTAAATATTAGAGGACTGTTACATTGTGCCAGGTTAAACCCAAGCCTCTCAACAATAAAATGGCAACTCTGGCACCTACAATATGCCACAGCAGAAGGAACCAGGGTGTCCATTTGGTTTTGGCCCTTCCTGACCTCCTGTGGTGAAAATTAATTGTTTCAGATGTGAAAAAGATGGGCAGCATACTTATAATGAGTATGAACAGGCAAATAAATAACTAGGGGTTTATTCACTCTCCTTCACGTGTGGAGAGTTATGAAAGTTACAGGGATCCTACTGTAAATGGAGTCTCCAAATTCACTTTTTTGTGCCTCTCACCAGGTAAATCAACCTTCAGTTGTGCCTCAGCCACAGGACACCAGAGCAATGTGTGCAACTGCTATAAAAGAGCCCTTCCCAATCTCAAACAAGACATTGCCAACCCTCTGCTAAACTTCATGGGATAATTTAAAACATATGCAAATAGATGAATGGCTTAAAATTCCTTTGGATTCCATTATAAAGACAGCATGCCATCAATTGCTGTAACTGCTTTAACATGCAGAAAATGACAATAGATATGGTCCCTGAAGTAGAGCAGTGATTAATCATGCAGGGTGGGGGGAGTATTTTGTTGTTTAAACTTGCTTCACTCCTTGAATTTGCATTCCCTAGGCCACCAGTGTTCGAATGGTGATCACAAAGGAGAGGTAGTAAGCTGATAGAAAATACTAAAAAAGGGAAGTGTTCTCACAGTGCCTTGATTCCCAAGGCAAATCAAGTACATAACTTGAGTGTACCTATAAAGTCTAACTCTGTTTTGCTGAACATTTCTCAGATAGTGCATCTACTATCCACTCATTTGAGGTAGCAATCCAATATCAAAAATCATATTATAAGTAGGAATATTCCAAGACCTTGTTACTTTTATGAGTCTGAAGGCTAAATAAATAAAATGGACGTACAAAAGCCCCAAATATATTACTTTACATTACATATCCCTTGTTTCTGCATTCGGACTCAATTTATGAACACAAATTGCAAATGTAAAAGGTGCTACTCAGAAAGGGAAGGACAGATAGATAGACAGGCAGCTACAAACCCACAGTAAGCAGTCATCTTGATTAGTGAAAGGCAGTGGAATTGCAAGCAAAATAAACTTCATTCACAAGAGAGCCCCAAAAGTGCTACCCGGATTCAAGCAATAGTTGAGTGTTTGGGTGCTTTAACATTGCATCATCTAACAAAGACCTGCATTCTGTCCACACTATAACTAATGCAGCCATGCTCAGAATGAAACAGCTTTACCATGATGATATTGTAAAGCAGGCTAAAGTACTGGCAAAAGAAAAAGAAATAAAAAGAAGACATAATGGTACATGTGGGTTTGAAATCAGTAATGTTTTAGAACTCTTAACTTTTCTAAAAATCAAAATACAGTGTTAATACAGTATATGACCCAAAAAACAAAGCTTTTATGCATACATCAATGCATTCATGCATTTTATGCATTCATGGATCGATGAGCCATCAATCTAAAACAAATTCAGATAAAAAATGGTTGTTTCTCTCTACTAGCTCTCTATATTGAAGAACAAGATAATGCATCTCTGAAGCTAAAAACCTCTTCCAAGCTCCAGACTGACACTTGGCTATGAAATGAGTGGAGACTTCACTTTCCATATTGCTTAAAGAAAAGCAAATTTTCACACAAACAAGTCTCTTATCACTTTGCATTACTTGAAACAAATACAAACTCTATTTCTATTCTGAATAAACAGACAGAAATGTTTCTGCCACCAGAGGAGAAAGGAAGAACGTCCACATTAATCTTCTGGAAATGAGTGAACCTGTTTTCTTCTGAGTCAAAGCAGTGTTCTTTGAGACCACATCTTTAGCAAGAACAGAATTCCAGTTGCAAGACAGCCCCAACCTGAGCAGACTCTTGTCAGACTGGTATGGGGCTCCTAAAGGCAACATTTAGATCACAAGTGTGCACTGTTTCTCCTTCATCCCTTGCTGTACTCAGGACTGGAAGGAGTCAGGACATGGCAGAGCAACCCCTATTCCAGCATTCATGTTTCACAGGAAGATTTTTAAAAGCAAATAAAGACCCCGTGGGTAAATAATGTGAAAATAAATATCTTCATATTCAGTTTTACATATGTCGGTGGAGTCTTTTGTCTCATCTAGGCCAAAACATCAGACTAAATAAATATTGAATATTACAATCTAGAAAAAAACCCTTGGGCTAGTACATCCAAAAGAGGAAGAATTTTCCTGTACCTACTTGTGCAATTAAAAATATTAGAGGTCTATGGCCTGCATTTCATATGCAAATGTTATGCTAAACATGCCAACATTTGCTTTAGTCCAAATTTCACAATGTTTCTACCAACACTTCTAGCACAGGGATAAAATTTGCCCTGCTCTATTTCTATAAACAATAAATGGAAAAAGAGATTACTGGAAGGCAGTCTCCCAGACAACATTGACTTCATGTGCAATTTTATAATGGTGGTTAAAAAAAAAGTGATCTTTGCAGTAGCTTACCAAAATTCTTGCATTTTTTCTTGTGTCAAGATGCTCGGTGGACATACCTGGCTTTGTCTCTGCATACACAAGACTGCAGCATTCTCACACTCACTACGAGTGCATTCTCCTGATGTAGGTATGTGCTTGGCCAAAAACAGTAAAACAGTCACTTTGTGACTAGCTGGAATCAGGAAACACTTTTGAGGCTTGGCCATATCTGCAAAAACAATTTTTTCAGACAAAAGGCTGTAATTAGAAATGAGATATTCCAAAGGGATTTCCAAAGAGCATTAATCTAGGTCAGCATTAATCCAGTCTCAAATGGGATTCAGCTTTTTTTCCAGCATCTTTCCACTGAAATGCTCATTTTAGTGAAGCTTTGAGAAACCCATAAAATGGCATAAATAACCTTTGCAATTTAGAGAATGAGATTTAGAAAGAGTTGCTGTCAACCCTTTTTTCTTTTATACTTCTCACAGAAGTCTCATAGACATTGAAGGTCACAGAAGAGAAGAACACAGTGAAAATCTGTGAGAAAAAACCCCCAACACTGAAGCTTTTGACAGAGCATTTTTCTTAGCATGGAGTCCTGCTTTTCCAAGAGAGCTGAAAAGTAAAACATACAAGCATCAAAAATCAGCAAAAGGGTTGGTGACATTTAGGTACTCCCCCTGTATGCACCTGGAAGAGGTAATACACAGAATCACTGTGTGTTTAGTACCTAAGCCTGACCTCTAAGTATTCCATGAAATTCACAATTCTTGTTTTGCTTATTGAGAAAAAGAAAGCCAAAACACAGAGATAATTTTATGCACTTGATTTTTAAGATCTCAGCCATCATCTCACCCAATTTACTCTTTGCTTACATTGTCCCTTATCTACAAGCTGGGCAATCAGGCTCCCTCAGTGGCTTGATATAAAATTTCAGTTCTTCTCATCCCAAAAAAAGCACACTGCACTCCCATATGGAAGCACCTAATTCCTCAGCATTAACTATCAGATGTTTCCAAATGTTTCAGGCCGTGTCACATCAGCAAAGATGATTTATTTTTCTAGAAAATCAACCTACATTTTAAATACCTGCATATTAAAAATTAACATCAAGACAGATTTTAAAACATTAATTTAATTGCAGTATCTGTCATGGCAAGAATTAAGCAGAAATATCTTTCCCTGTCACACAGTTTAGATTGTAAAAACCTCTCCTCCCTGGAAGTATCAGTGCCAGTAAAATCTGACCTTTCCTTTTGGCCCCCCTCAAAACCCTGACTTTGCTCTAGCAAATTTTAAAAGAAATTTCTAGAACATGCCCACGTGTTCTGGAAAGCTGCCATGTTCAAGCAAAAGGTCATGAGGTTTAACATGCAAGTGTATCATAAAATCAAGTTTGAAGGGGTTTTGGAAAAAGGAATATAGAATGCAATTTATGAGGTTTGTCTCCACTTAAACTTCTGTGATACAAACCATGACAAGTTGCCAATTTGCCAGCATAAATAGGAAAATGGTTATGATGATGTTCCCTGTGCTGTTCTTCTGGAAAGTTTTGATCATTTAGGATGTTGCAGAGCCAGTGGTTATCCCAGAAGCACAAGAGGAAGGAATTGTGCATCACTAAGTGTGAGTGTGCCAGGCCAAATGTGGGGTACCAGCAATGCACCAAGATGTTTGTAAGGGGAAAAGAAACTGCTGAGAGGCCTTAAAAAGGCTGAATTTACCACTGGGCTCCCATGAGAGCCACATCCTATGGGACAATGCAAAAATGTGACTCAACTACACGACAGCTTTCCAGAGAGATGGAGTCAGGATGATGATGCTAGTGAATAATTGTCTCATCCTTTTACCACAGACTGCACAGAAATGATCAGCAGAGTTTTGTTGTTGACTTCTGTGGATGATGACAGCAATGAGCAAGATTTTTGAGATGGTTGGTTTCTATTTTTTTTTTTTTTGAGTAAGAGTCTTAAGATATCTTTTATATAGACATACATGAAGGAAAACGGGAAAAAAATAATTCACACCTACTGACCCAGGCATCCAGCTTTCTTCATAGGTTTGTAACATAGGTTTGTTACAATACCTGCTGTGAGTCAGAGTGCAAATGTAATTTAGTTCCCTAAAATTAAAAGCTAATAATGTCTCTTTATATGCCACGCCGCCTTCAATTTTCACCCACATTACGTAAAAAAACAACACAAAACAAAAAAAGGCCTTGATTATATGGTCTGCTCCTGAAATTTGTGTCCAAAAGTGTATT
The DNA here is from genome assembly GCA_013397075.1 of Rhabdornis inornatus. Taxonomy (NCBI): domain Eukaryota; kingdom Metazoa; phylum Chordata; class Aves; order Passeriformes; family Rhabdornithidae; genus Rhabdornis; species Rhabdornis inornatus. The sequence goes on along the minus strand of VWZS01010226.1, from coordinate 792,175 downwards.
TATGTGGTGAACACCATCTTTATGTTAGGTGGCAAATATAAAACAGACTTCACCCATTTACATATTTCTGGTTCATACAATATTTAACTGAGACTGGATACAATAACCATGAACAACTGAGGCAAACCAAAACCATATCTGTATATTCAAAATCATAATTAAACACATTTCCATTAATACTTACTTTGTTTTCCCACAGTGAGCAACTTAACAGGGAAGAGACTGACAAAACTGTACCAGAGTAAGTTACTCATCTGTTCATTCTTTTAGGAAAACCGTTCTGCTTGAGAAATATTTGAGACAAATTCTGTGGGTCATTTAGGGATGGAAGAAAATTGACAGAGAGGGCTAGCAACATTCATTTTGGTCTCCAAGGAGAAGAAATAGCAGAGAAACTGCCAAGGCTTCTTTCCTATGCCAGAAACACAAACCAGATCCTATTCATGGACCAGGAAAAGTTAAGTCAGTGCAGCAAAGTTGGCCAATTAGCTTACCTTGGGCAGAAGTTGTTTGTGTAGAAGTTCTAGACTGCAATTTTAGTTTATTTGGGTTGGTATAAAATACTTTGCTCACCCCATGCACCTCTGTGTAAAACCAGTTCTTCCTAAGGATTTTAAATTTGATGGCATGGGCTTCAGATGACTGAGCATGATTTCAAGCATCTTGCAGCAAAAAAATGGGTTTAGACCAGCAATTTCTGCTCCACATCATCAAAATTACATCAAAATGATAAATCACCTATTGAAAATGCTGTATGTCATAATCCATACATTTAGCATTATCTAGTGTAAGAAGGCACCAAGGAAGCCTTGGTCATCACCTACTGACATTTTTGTTTAACTGAAAAGCAAGAAAATGAATGGTTTCAGTGTCAGAAGCTGACATTAGAGGAACCAGGGATTTGCAGATCTATAGAAAGCCTAGTTGGTCCAAGAATGAAGAAACAACAACCCAACCCGAGGCCTCAGCAGTTCTCATTACTTCAAATTGAGACAGAACAGTTGGACTTGCTGATTTGTTTTCCAACCTGAATGATTCTGTGATTCTCTGTCTACAAAGGGGACAATATGACAATCTGGAGTTGCAGTGCTGAAGCTTGTGTGCTTTGCTGAAGATCCCATTTCACCCAAACTGAGGAGCTGGCAGGACATTTCACATGTCTCAGAAGTGAGGCAGACAGCAGTGTGAAAATCCTCCTTTGGTCCAGGAGTCCTCCAAGAGGAAAAACAGAACAGCCTGAGACGGAGGCACTCACAAATCATCCATCACCAGAAGGAACAAATGTCCTGCTCCGGCCAGCACCTCTCCCAGCAAGACTAGGAGACAGCTCAGAGATCACTGGGGCCACATTCAGAAGTGGAGGAATCTCTCTTGTGCAGCATGAAAGCAGCTGGAAGCACACATCAAACACAGTAGCTGCACATGGAGCACCTTGTCCGAGCCTGTCCCCATCTCCTGGCTGTGGAGACACAGCTGGCTCAGGGCTGCTAGCAGCATCAAAGTCTGTGTGGACCAGCACAGCCACCAAGGATTCCCTATAGGATTTGGAGAGAGGAAAAAGCAGTCACAGGCCTCCACATAATCCTAAATATCATTGCTCACAAGATGATGCAAGAGCACTGTCACTTCCCTCCTTGCGTGTGCATCTGAAATCACCACCTCACTTACATAGGTTATCATAAAGCAAAAGAGTTAATGCCAAGCTCCACTATTATTAGCCCCCTCAAAGGATACAAAACTAATCTTATCAGGTCCAGAGTACGGGGGACACTTTTTTCCCCACTGCAGTAAGAAGAATTTTCCAGAAATGCAATTTTAAGCTCTTTTTTTGTGCTGCTTTTCCATAATTTGTCATCTAATTTTCTTCCCTCTAAACCACTGACTTCACTTATCTTTTGCATAAATATTTGTCTGACTGCATTTGAAATAAAAATTATTTCAATTTATTGACCCATAAAAAAAATAATTCCATAATTCAGTCAGGGATAATAATTGTTCTTAAAGCTGTGAAATGCCTCAACTGCAATTTTCCGTGTAATGAACTATAAACTTTTATATTCAATAATAATGATGTTATATTCACTGAGGCATACATTTCTAACCACATCGTTTTGAGCGGAATGGCATTTTTAAAAGCAGTTACACTCCACACTAATTAATTTTGAGAACATAAACACTCTCCAAAGTTGCAAAATTAGGCAATTATACAATAATATGTTATAATCATAACAGTTTTTCGGCTCTGAAGATTTTTTTTTTTTAAACTTATTTTCTCACCAGTGCTGGGCTCTTGGTGCATATGGATGAGCACCACAAAGCCAATCAGCACTATGAAATGTATGCTTTGCATTTGAGCTTAGACTTCTGGTGTTTGCAGAACAGTGTGTGTCTAACTGCTGTTCCCACAGCTGTAAAGCTTTAAGACTTAAGAAAGCATTGAACCAGGGTCTGTCCTCACATAATTGGAGTGGTGCAAAGTTTTGTTTGGGGGTGCTCATTTAAAGCACAAAGCCCCATCTGACGAACCACAGGTTGTTCCCCACATGATAAAAGTGAGGGGTTATTCATTACCCTGTGACATGTAATTAACATGATGATTGGCTCTATACACCTTACAAACAATGAACACTTTTCTTATTTCCTTTTAACTACCTCCATTTGAAATCACTAGGAGAGAGGGGGGAAAAAAAAAGATACAGCCACTGAGGGAATTTCCAAATTAAGAGGTCCTTGAGATTCCAAAACAAACCCAAAAAACATAACAGACACTCTTCTCTTCATAAAACACTCACAATAGCAGAGGCCCAGCTTACAACTTTTAACTGCTGCAGTGCTCACACTTCCAGGCAGGATGCTGAGGTCGTACAAAGGGATCCCACAGCTACTGCACATCATGGGCTAATGAATCTTTTCCCATGACAGGTACAGACCTCGGGACTGGGGTGGGAGCCAGGCTGTCAGAGGAAAAGTTCAGAGAATCTGCAGTGGCAAAGGCTCAGTGTGCAAGATGCTGCAATAGCCTGGAAGATTTACCTCCATGAATCTATGTTATACCAACTATTTTGTAAATCTCAGACTGTCACCATGTTTCAGTAAAACATCCACAAACCAAGATGCTGTCAATCTTGAAGTTACTTGCTGAAGACAAATATACCTATCAGTGCTGAGAAAATTTTCCTTTTGTCATGTCAAAACCTTCCTTACTCTCTTGGGTAGTTCAATCCATTACAGGCATTTGAGGGAAACGTGGAGAAAACTTTCTGCAACTCTTTTTTCTGGTTGCCATTTATTCAACATGATGTAGTAATTCTGCCCAATCCTTAGTAAATAATAATATTAATTCTATTTGAAGGGTAGCCTAGGACCCTGAATACTTTCTCCAGTTATTTGCAATGTACCTTCACTCTTATTTCTAAGAACCAGGGTACCAAACTTGTTGCTGGAGCTAATGCACAGAAATGCAGCATAGATCCTGTCAGTCTCTACTTTCTCACAGAATACCAGGATTTCTCACACCCTTGCCACAAAACAGCACTGGCTTTTCCTGAATATGGGACCAATCTACACTAATACCTTTCCTTTGACAACTTTGCTTGTTTCTCAAACTGAGAAAGCCTTAAAAGGATTTAAAAGCAGGATTCTTCTTATGCCATTTCAAATGTCACTGTATACAGTCTGTTATGAGCCAGTCATCAGAACTGCCCCTTCAGCCAACAGGGGAGTAAACACTTCCAGATCTGATCTATTTTAATTTAAGCAGAGACCAGTTATATGCTAGGTACTCCTTTTTTTCCTGTGCTGACCACAAAGACTGTTAAAATAACAGAGAAATCATGGTTAAACTATCATTTAAAAGAACAGAATCCCTACAGACATCTTCTAAGAGCTGTTTAAGGGTCTCTCCATTGTCTTCCTTTCAGTCTCATTGAGAAGAAGAGATCTGAGTGAAACCTATTTAAGCCAAACTTGTCCTGAAACAAATCACAGACTCTGGTTGACAAATAAACAATCAATCAATCAATCAATCAATCAATCAATCACAAACCAGTTATGATTTTATTAATTCTTTTGATTAGGAAAATGAAATCTTTTTCTGTTGTTCTCCAAAGAGGACATTTCCAGTTTGATGGTTTTCTAACTAAAACTTTTGTATTCAAAGCCACACTTTATTTTGAAATTTGCCTGCATTTTAATCACAAAACAAATGCTATTGGAGTAAGCCAACCAAAAAATCAACAGCTCTAGTCACAAGACCACGTTCCACATTTAGGGTGTTTTCCTGCCAGGGAACACAATCTCTTTTGCAACTGTACCCTGCCCTCCTTCAGCTTCTTACGTTGAGTCTCAGACCTTATAAAGGTGGAAGTTTTTGGCATTGCAATTTACCTTCCCCTTCATCTTTTGGCTCATCCCTAGGGCACATCTGATGGGCGCTAATCCACCCTAATTAGCCTACTGGGAAAACAACAGATAGTTTGCAAGACTTGAAAGGCTTGTTCGGGGAAAGTCGACATCTCTGGCAAAGAGCTTAATGTGTCTGCAATCAAGACAAAAGGAGAGATTGGATCACCATAATGAACTCTAATTTTGTATTGCTCTAGAAGGACAAAATGAGGGTGAATTGAGGCTCTGAAATCTTTTAGCACAAGAGCAAATGAAAGCTTTAAATTATGCTTTTTTTTTCCTGTCAACTGAATAAGCACGACTTTATAAGCATGATTTAATCCAAAAAACAGATGCACTCTTCCCTTAAGACAGAAATCCAAGCCAACTGGCTTGCATAAGCATTTTCTGTGCGTGATTATTGGACGTGGCAGGTTGAAAGAACCAAGAAGCAGGGTTTTGAGCCATGGCAGGAGATGCAAAGAACAGAGGTCCAAATCTTCACAGGAAATAAAAGCAGGCAAGAGAGGGAGAGAAGAGTGGGGGAAGATATCCCACAGCATTCAGGAATCGCAGAGTTCAGGAATCAGGCTCTGAATGCAGTGATGACATGCACAAGTGGCGGTAGGTCCTCTTTGTGCGGCTTTGCTGCGCGAGCAGCATGGCAAGTTCTCGTGCATCACCCATAGCCATGGTTACAATTTTTACCTAGTAATGATTCCATTGTAATTAATGGATGTTCCCACTGCATAAGGCAGAATACTGATGAGGAATGTGAAGGGCAGACAATAGTTCAACTATCTTTGATTAAAGTCTCACTTTGCGTGGAGCAGGCTGCGTTCATCATGGTGCCTCTCTCTCAGGTTTCCATTCTTCCCGATTACCGATAAATTGAACTAACAGATTTCCACCCCAGAAGATTTTTGTCTACTCTCTACTGTGCACTGTCTCTCCTGACTTTTCAAGACAGATCACAGAAGTAGGAGCCCCTTACAGTTCGAGTTAACTTCATTTTTGTAACAGAATGGATGTAATTCTGTGTCTGTTGCTCTAACCATGTCTCAAGCTTATTAACAACTAATTACAGAATATCCTGGATAAACCTGAAAAATATTAAGCTGGATTTAATACTAACATGTTACTTTATTCAAAATTTACTGTTGATTGAGCTCTTCAGTCAGCAACAAATAGCCTGAATACTTGGACTGTGAACACATATGACTGATAAATTGACAAAGTGCAGGGGACAAATTCTGGTCCACAGTGCAACTACACAACTGTCACTGTTTCAGTGGGAAGAGCAAGAATTCTCCCTTCAAACTTCTATTAATTACTGTAATTTTTCAGTTTTGGTATTTCAATGTCACTTAATTTTGTCCTGATGTTTCCAGCTGCTCTTGAGAGCTTCATGAATTTTTTCACTTTGCTGCTTGGTTTAAAAATCTAAACACATGTTGGTGCTTTTCCTCTATTCATTCCCAGGTCTTGCCTTGTACCTATTGGAAAAGAGAGAATCCTGAGGAGCAGCAGATGAAGCAGGACTACAAAAAAACAGGAAAGTGAAAGCTGTCTGCTGCCAGTTCCCCACCAACACTCACTACATGAGAACTAGTGCCTGTAATCCCAAATACGTGCACATACATATGCATGATTGTAGTGCCACTGATGAATAGAAATGTTTGTCTCGCTCATGTGAAAAGACATCAGCTGCTTTTGGCTTCAAAGTCAAGATGTCTGGTTTTAGCCTTTTTTCTGTCAGAGACACCTGATAGATCTGGACTGAATCCCACAAGGATAGATCAGGAGCATTTAGCTAACTTTTCTGTAGATCATGTAGAGTTAAGGGAAATGTCTAAAGTCAATATCCATGGTTTTAAAACTTTTGTTAAAGTCTCTCTTTTTTCTTCCTTAAGGAAGATACCAATATGCTGGGAGCTGTTAACAGAGAATGGAAGAGCTCAAATCCACATTTGTCAGACGGAGGAGATGGGCTAAATATTGTGCACAGAATAAGGAAATCTCTTTAATCCTGGTTGGATATTTACAGGTAATCAAATAAATAAGAGCCATGCTAACGTAAATATTAACTTAACATGAAAAAGAAAACCATTAAATCGGTGGGGTTTTCTCCATCCCAAAGCAGAACTTTGAGTAATTGTCAGCTTTTGTGAAGCAGCAAAGAAATTTATCTCCAAAGAGCTTCCAGTTATGATGTGCCACACAGGGATACAAAAGTGATGGACTACGGTTTAGTCTTGTGTCCCACCCTGTTTTCATATTGTATGACTCAAAAGCTGCACAAAGTACTTTTAAAGGCAGATATAAGTTTCTCAGAACCAGTGACAAAACAATGTTTTTAACTAGCTACAAATCTAAACACAGAAACTCTGTTGAACAATTTTATTTCCCATTTTCTTCTTGTTCTTAAAAAGTAATTAAAAAAACTCAACCTTACAACTACAATCAACTACTCCTTGATTTGTTTTAAAATAAAGAATGCAAACATGACCAGATCATTAACTTGGAACATGGTGAACGGAAAAGGAAACTCTAATTTGATAATATTTGTTAGTTTTAGGCAAGCCATTTCATACATTATCGGACAGACCCAAAAGAAATTACAAAAAACTTGACCATTTGAACTATTTAAGTAAAACACGAGAAATACACTGTATGGAAAAAAGTGTGCAGAGGTAATGGCAAAAGAACCAGATGTTTTTGTAGGGCTTTTCAGTCTTCAGCATCAGCATGATAAAGAGCAACATAAAAACCTGTCACTGCTACAGCCAAGCAAGTACACATACACACACTTTCAGCACAGCCAAGATATGACATTTTTCGGAACATGGAGTGCATCCATTTTGTTCTCATGTTTGTACATTTCTGTGAGCACAGCCAAGTTTTTGCAAGGCAGAACTCAAAGAGAAAGACCAGGAGGCTGGATAATGCTGAGTGTAGTCTAACAGGATATACCGGGCTGTTGGTTTCCCTCCAGATGTTCTTCAATGGAACCAGTGTTTCAATGGCCAAGTTTCACTAAGCTCCATGATGTCAAACACAAGGTTCTCTACCACATGACTTAAGAAATTAAGGATAAAAGCGCTGACTTAAGTGTGATTGTGAATCTGGACAAATTCCTAGGAATAAATTCTCGTTGCAGAATGCATACATTGACTAAAGACACACAAGGGGATCCTTAAATGAAGATAAGTGAAATATTAAAAAGTAAAAATTCATGAACATATATCAAAAATAAAATTTAAAAAAGTTGTAACAATAATTAGGAAGTTTTCCAGAGGCACGTAAGCCTCCACTTAAATCAATGGATAAGTTTAGGTACACAGTTCAGCTGGAAAACCTTATTAATTACTATATTGGCCAAACTCCAGAGCCTAAATTTTTGTGTTATTTTTTGACATTATGATTTATATGATTGTCCTGTTCTGGTGACCAAAAAACTACCAAAGCACTTAAAAATCTTGCACCAAAAAAAGAGAGACACTGTTTAGTGTCACATTCTCTTCCTCTCTTCTAAATTGAAATGAGGTATTCTTACATTATCAGATTCTAACAGAACCTCAGAAAGACACTAAAAGATCAGAAGCTGAAAGATGCCCAGAATTTTCGTCTTCAACACAGTGAAAGGATGAAAGGAAGGAAACAGCTCCTGTTTTATTGATGCCCTGATTGCCATTTATGTATCACTTACTAAAGAATTTGTCATACTTGACACAAGTTATGACTACATCAATGACGGTAACTGAAATACCAGCTGCTGATTCATGAGTCAGCCATGTATTATTGTCTCTGTAGGTTACAGAGCATGTATAAAAAGAAAAATCACAAAGAAATCCCACTAAAAAAAACCAGGTGGAGGGCTTCTCATGGGGTTACAGCCTCTTTCAGGCATCCACCTGCTTCTACGTGGAGTCCTTGAGAGGCTGCAGGTGGATCTTTGCCCCACTGCGAGACTTCCATGGGCTGCAGGGGCACAGCTGTATCACCATGGCCTGCACCACAGGGGGAATCTCAGCTCTGACACCTGGAACCCTCCTGGCCCTCCTTCTGCACCAGCCTTGGTGTCTGCAGAGCCGTTCCTCTCACATATTCCCACTCCTCCCCCTGACTGGAGCTGCTGTCACAGGTTTATTCCCCCTTCTTCAATCTGTTATCCCAGAGCTGCTGCTGGGCTCTGCCTTGGGCTGTGGCTGGTGTGTCTTGGAGCCAGCTGCCACTGTCTCCATCAGACTCAGGCAAAGCCTCCAGCAGTTCCCCACAGAAGCCACCCCAAAACCTTGCCCTGCAAACCTAACGCATTCTCCTGCTCAAAACAGACACATTCTCAAAGCCATCGCCAGCTCATTGCCAAGGATATCTGATCCCTTCTATACAGCATGGAGACAAATTCTAAGAATGGATGGATTGCACCCTTTTTTCCTATGAAATTTTTTGTTTCACAAATGCTATGCTTCAAGAAAATGGCTTTGTATCAGTTCTTCAGGAAAAAATGAGATTTCTCTAGAATGCCTGATAAGCTCCCACCACTATTGTATCACACTAAGGCAAGCTCAGCTAAAGATCTTGCCATTGTTTCATCTATAATTCCAAACCACAGTATCACATGATTTCACAAGTGGCTCTCATTATCTTCTACCACATAAAATCCTTGGGATAGATGTGCCATACTTAGTTAATTCAGTATTTTTTTCCTAGTTCTGGAGAAATGAAGAACATCTACATACCAGGTTAGGATTCCTTGGAATGTTTGAGAAGAGGATGCAAGTCTATAAATCATTTGAAAATGGACACGCACAGATGGTTTTAATTGACATAAAGACATGATTCATAGCAGAATATAAGAAAAAATCTAGCAACTTTATTTTGGTCTACTGATTAACCCTCCTGCATAATCTCTGCATGCAACCAATCTTGGGAACTAGGGCTTCAAGCACTCTGCTGACAAACTGTCCAGAAATACATGTGCCTGACAACTTCATGTCATTAATATCTTCAAGGCAGACTCTACTAAAAACAAAAAAAAACTTTTCTAAAGAACCAGTCTAGTAGAGCTCTATCTAATTTCAAAGCTACACCCAGAATTTCAGAAATGCTCCAGACATTACTTTGCTCTGGGAAACACACTACTACTGACACTTGAAGCTCTGCTGAATGTTAAAGAAGCTCAGTACTTCCTGTGACAACGTTTCTCACTTGACTCTGCCAAATGTGACTTTTAGGCACTGATTATTCCCAAAGTAGAGGGCCTGCTTCACAAAACCTTTGGAAGATTCAGCCAAAAACATTTACCTGTTTCTAAGGAACAGAGAGGGGAAAACATGGGATTTTTGCTCCTGCTGAAAAAAAAATATTAATAAGCTTTTCTTATTTAATTTGTGAAACAAAGCTTTGCATTAGACAGGAAAATTGATCTGTGTCAAGGATAGCCTTTCAACTACACCTGCAAAAAATTTGCCGATGCTTGGCCCACCCAGAATCCTTAAAAAAAATTCAAAAGTCTATTTAAGCAAGTCCAACACGAACTGGAAGTTGGAATTGAACTGCTAATTTCCCTGAAGGCTCTTCAGCTCACTGGAACATGCAGCTGAGCAAAACATTTCCTGCAATTAAAGAGAGCTTGTAATGACACTTTTTATCCTCTACTTTGGCTTAAGTCTCAAGGAGGGAAGATGTGACTGGATGCACAGTTTGGAAGTATGAGGATGGAGACCAGCTAGAGGCTGAGGAGTGAAGACGTTTTTTAAGAGAAATCAGGCGTGCAACTGGGCCTGCTTGGCCAGATACCAAGGATGGAAACAGATACAACAGGCAGGAGAAATTTCCCAATGGAAACATGTGGGAGCAGAGAAGGGAAGGCAAAAAAATGTTGATACATCCCTTCAGAGACAACCAATATAAGCAGCAGAAACCACAAGGTGGTATAAAACCTTGCAGACAACAGGAATTAAATTAAGTTAGAGCCTTCTGGCAAAATTTGGCTTAGGTTACTTAAATATTTTAAAATTCAGCAACTGAGGTAGCGAGAGAAGTAAATTTCTCTGGGCAATACATAAATTGGGTGAGACTAATTCTCCCTTCCAACCCAGCACCTTGTGTCCTCCCGTAGCCACGAGCAGATATCTGGGGAGCATGAAGTGGTATTTTCTCCAATGCACTCACAACCTCCAGCGGTGAGATACAGGATCTTCCTGACCAGAATCCAAATCAGAGCAGTCTTTCTCTCTCTTCAATGAGTTTAATTGCTTACCTTTCAAAACCAAGCCAATTTTAAGTGTTCATAGTGTCCCAGGCCAGAGTCCTCCTTTGTGTGAAGCTGTTCCTTACGGATGGTTTTGAGCCTGCTGCTGGTAATTTGCATTGTAAGCCTTCTTTCTTATCTAAGAAGAGACAACAAGCAATCTTTGCCTCTTTTGCTCCCTTCTCCATCACATTTGTCAGTTGATAGGCCTTTACCCTTCTGTTTCCTGAATCAACTGAAGAGCTGTATAGATTTGATAATTCTTATACAAAAAAAATTACTCCTTATTGCCTTCCCCTCTTTCTCTTCCACATCCTCTTTAGCAGACAGAAGAGAACATAAATATTAAAAAACAATTATATAAATGCAGATACAATGCACAAATATGACATGAAGATTTTTATTTTTATTAATAAAACTAAATAAGTAAGAAAACATTGGCTGCTGTCATCTGTGCCTGATATTCAATGGCTTCATTAGAGATGAACTTTCAAAAAGAAATATTTCTAAGGGAAGGGAAGAAAGCATCTTTCTGGAAATGCTCTAGTAAGAGAAGATATTAAATGTATTGCCCAGGTCCACACAGTGAGGGAGCAAAGGAAGAGGTTGCTTTGAAGAGAAACAAACAAGCAGATGGACACTCCAAAGGGAAGAATAAGAAATTTTAATTTAGTGCCAGAAAACTCACTGAGAATATCAATGAGGAAGGAAGGACAGTTACTCAAAGATTAACAACTGTGTTCATTCTGGAGGTGAAATGGAGTCAGGGATACCAGAGGAGCTAACAGGATAGTAAATAAAAAATGAATTGTAGAAAAACTTTGGTGTGTTTGAGGGCACAAAAACTAATGTTGAAATATAGAATAAAAGACTCCAAAAATTTAAGAAATTTGTGTCTGCAGGTGTGTTTCCTTCTCTTTCTCCAAACATGTTTAGCTTCAACCAAGACATGGGGTGAAAGCACACTGGGGTGACCTTGAGAGTAACAAATCATTCAGCAAACAGCAACATCATATAATAAGATTTCAAATAATAGGAAAGTTCTTGACATATTCAAAAAGCAAGATGAAGAGAGGAGGGTATTAGAATCAAAACATACCCAAACTGTTCTATATTCCAGAACATCAGCCCTCACATCACCCTTGCGATCACGCAGGACCATCATCTGAACAAGGAAGAGATTGAAAAAGTAGTGCTTAAAAGCATTTGAATGGGCTCCAGGGAGTCAGGACAACAATTCTTAGAGAAAGTAGATCAAGCAAAACATCAAGATTATTACAGATTCCCTAGACAGAAATTAAACGCTAGCAGAATACCTCACAACCCTGAAAAAATAATGATCTCCAAAACAGGCAGCTTTTCACCAAAGGGCCAGTTTAGATCTTCATCTGTTTTCAAGAGAGTTACTTACATTTTCCACTGCTGACACAGAGATCAGTCTTGGGTTCCAAGTGTAGGTCCAGAAGCCATTATACCAAATGACAAAAACTGTCACACAAAAATTACACTGGAATGCATATTCTGAGGGCCAAATTTAACATCATATATTTGGCCAAAGGATTCTGGAGTTGTATTTCCAAGTTACCGGAAGAGAAATACATTTTTGAAAGGATAGAAAACAAATACCAAATGCATCGTTTCTGGTATAAGTGTTTGTGGAAAAAAATTCCATCGGTTCATTAAGTTCAGCTTAAGGAAATTTCAGTCTGCTTAAGCTGCTGATCTGAAATTTAAAAAACAAAAAAACCCAATTTATTCTAAATCTTTTAGGAAGAAAAGTGGATGAGAGAAAAAGGAAGTAGCATTTCAGCTGATGTTTTTACTGCAAAGGCCAGTGTTTGGGGAATGACTTACAGAAGTGCAAAGCAGGACATACAAGCCACGGACAGAGTCATTCCTCCTCAAGAGCAAGTGGAATACTAACATGGAGGAGAACTGAGGGAACACACTGAAGCGAAAAATTAACAATCCCTGGCACCTGGCACTTACAAGCTCTATTAATACAGAAATTTTAAAGTGCATAATGTCCCTTTAAATCAAACACGCAATTTTATATAAACCTCAGCATAGAACTTAAATCTACCACAGATCAAGTTACATAAACTGCGTAACAGATGCTTTATATTCATTTTCTCATTCTTGTTTAAGGTTTTACTCATTCCTAATCAAATGTTTATATGACTAAAATTTGGGTTACATTGAAAATTTTTTTATTTGAATTTTTGAAAGCATGCAATGCCCATAGTTGTCCTGGCAGTATTTAAAAAACTGAAGTCATAAAAATATTTTCCAGTCCAATAGGGAAGGGAGCAAAGTTGAATGTGCAATATGGCAACATTTTTCTACTGGATGTACTGTGGTATCTGGCAATAAAAATTCAGTGTTTTCTCATGCCACAGAGGAAACAATATTGATCCTTTAAGTGGGATTATAAAATACAAATCAATATACATCAATAACAGATCATAAGAAAATAAAATCAGCAAGACTATATAATGAAGTATATCATGTATTTGTATTTCTTTTCTGCAAGAAAAGAAATTAAATGGGATAAGAGGAATTAAATAGATTTTATAGCTTTAAAAAGTGGAAGCAAGGAAGATGTTAGCATGAGGATTCTTAATCTGAATTTAAAGGAAATGTATCAAATTATTATGGCCTAGATTGCAATTAGGAACCTTTTCCCGATCACCATGTCTTGAAACTTTAGACGTCAGTGTACTTTGATAAATTCAAATCTTCCAAAATAATGTTTCTAAGAGGATTTTTAATAGCCATTAGTACCTGATGGTGTAAGAAACTTTTTCAAATATCAACCTTCACTTCAAGAACTCGGGCTAAAATGCCTACCTAAGTCAATCAGGGAAACATTGACTACCAATTAAATGGCAAGAGGACACCAGAGAAGAGAGTGTAGTGGTGACATTCTGTCTTCTACCATCAGGTCTAAAGCTTTTTGAGGCCCTGCCACCTGCAGCCAAGTGACCTACACAGCAGATGGTATTTGAGAGCTACCTAAACCAAACACCTCCAAATGTACTTGGTCCCCAGTTTTAGGGACCTGGACTTGTTGACCCAGCCTCTGTTATTCTCAGTTGTTTTCTTGACATGAAGAATAGTCGAGCAATGATTTTTTTTTCCTTAATATTAGAAATTTTAGAGGAAGTAATGCCCCAAACGAGGGAGGAGAATTTGTGCATGTGCCTGTCAGGATGGCTGTTCATCCATTTTCCATGTTGTTGAGTTTGTACCTCAGCTTCAAGCCTCTGAACATTCCTGCTCCACTTACAACTTCCTTGACCACACCACTAAGCTCTTCTAGGTGTTGTTCTCATCACACTATTGACTGAAACAAATTTAGCTTAGTTGCAAACATAAACTTCCAAGAAATTATTATTTTTAGAGCTAGTTCCTTCTCTGAGTATAGATGAAAGCTAGTAAAAGAAAGAAAATGATGTTGTGATGATATAAAAACATCAGTCAGTTATATCTGTCCTGTGCTCTTTCCAAAGATGGTACAGATGTTTTGGAAATAAACTGATAAATGTTTAAAATGTTTAAATTGCATCATTTCAGCAAATAGAAGACCTTATCCCTTGCCAAAGTCAGTAACTATGTGGCATTTATAAATCAGTACTCATGGTATAGGCCTGCAATCCCACGAGGGTAACACAGAAAAAACAGAAGCTTTGAAGCTGTGAAGTTCAAATCCAGACTTTGCCCATATTTAAAGATAGCTGAAGCCAGATATTGTTTCAACACAATAGAAAGTTTGGAGCCAGCTGCAAATTTTGGCTATATAAATGACTGTTTCTGAAATTCAAGCATGTTCATGAGCTAAGCCATGAGTAAGATATGGACCTGCCACAAAAGTTCAGAAATTAATTTGGGCCCAAAGTCTGGGTTAAAAGTTTCTGGATCCAAAGTGTGCAAAAACTAACACTAATTTTTGTCTTTGGTGCACCTAATCCAAAGAACAAAAAACACACTTCGGATGAATGTGAATATTCCAGTTCTCTTTTGTAAAAGTGCACAATTCTGATGTAAAAAAATTAACAGTGTGGCAGGCTCCACAACAGCCTTTAGACAATTTCTCCAGTGGTGATTAAAACTGTCCATTTCCTTTCTAATCTAAATTTGTCCAGGTATCATCATGCAGTCATTGGATCTTCTGACAGCTTTCTTCGCTACATTGGTAACCCAAATTTTCAAGTTTTGTTCACCTTAGAAGTATGCATCAGCATGATCTGAAACACACATTTTAAGCTTCTCATAGTCAGGAAAAATAGTATAAACATAAATATAAAACACACATGTTTCCTAACCCCTCCTTGATCCTGGCATTTGTTTTCTCATCAGCTTTTGACCATCCAACTTGAATTTGTGATGCTGGGGCACACTAAAACCCAACAGACATTGCATTAAGATCCTGGATTTCTTTCTTTATTTGTGTATGGATCATATCAGCTTTTTTGGCCACAGCAGTAGTCCAGAAGGTAGCAATCAGGTATTACCCATTTTGATTCCCAATTCTTTATTTACTCTTTCCAAGCTGGAGACCCTTCTGTAATTAGAGCTGTCCCCTTGGCTAGTGGATGCAAGAGGTATTTGGCCATATTCAGACACACTATTTGTTGCATTCAGATGACCAGATGATCCAGATTTTCCTTTCTCATTAATCATTCCCCAGACTTCATGACACTATTACACCATCAGTAAAGCTTTTAAGTTTCATTCCAGCAGGTTAATATGGATCAATGTTAAACACAATGTTAAGGCGAATTACCTAAGTCAATACCTTTTGCAGATACTCCTGTTTATGGCTGTGGAGGAAGATGGTATTTTCACCAGAATAACGACAATAACATGACCTTAGAAACTTCTTAAAAACTCCAAAATCCTCAAGCAATGTAGTCTGCCAAGTTCTAAGGTCAGAGTTTCTCACTGAGGAGAAGATATGAAAAAAGACAAGACACTGAGAATTTCGTGAGGTTCTCAGGTTACTTTGTCAATATTCCAATTCTCCTTCTCCAACCTCTCCATCAACCCTCCATCTGAAGGAACAAGTTGGAAAAGTCTGAAGGATAACTTGAAACTCCTCTTGCCCTCTGGAAAATTCTGAAATCCCTCCTATTTAATTACAACACAGCTTGTATAACACTTTGGCTGCCTTTCCTCCCCTGCTTTGTTTTGTTTGCGTTACTAAGAATATTTGCATGAAAACAGGATATTTGTTTATTAAGAGCTCATCATCTCCTGCTGTGTATTCTCCAGTTTAAGTCATATTCCTTAACATTTATTAGCAAAAGGAGACCATAAATCCTGTTTCCTGTAAAAGTGCCTAATAATAAAATGAGCAAAGAAACTAGAGAGGTTCAGGAAGAAAGAAAGAATGAGGAGGAGACACTACATGATAGATGGTGTAACTTGTGTTTTCCAGGGAAATGGCCTTAAGCGTTCCCCGTGATGTGTGAACTTTTCTTTAGCACTTCTTATCCACCCTTTTATTTCCAAGCAGGCATTTCTCAACCTGGGCAGATACTCATAAAAATCCTATCTTGCCATCAGCAGACAAGTCAATAACTCCTCCTCGTCCCTTTTGGTTCTCCTGATTTTCTCAACAAAGAATGCCAACCTACAGGAGCAACATACAACACAGGAAAGAAAGAGTCACACAGCTGGCACCATGGATATGGAACAGCAGAAGATCTCAGTGCTTGCCAAGCAAGGACTAAGCAAACCTCAAGTGCAATCTTTGGTTTAGCTCCATATTGTCTTCTCATTTATCATTTTCCTTCAAAATATGGTTTGCATTTCCAAGATGTACTAGATTGATAGATTCCCACATGACTGAACATGTTTACAGTTTTGCAGGCTTTTTTTAGCTCTAAAATCTGCAAAGATCTACAAGTAGTTGGCTAGAGAAAATGAGGAAGGAACTATTCTGAAGTGGTAAGCAATAGTCCAAAGCATTCACATACATAACACACACCCAAAGGATTTCCACTTAGCCCTTGCAGGATAAAAATGGAGACTACATAGAGTCACTAACCTTTCTCAGAGCTATATATTTATAATATGTGGGGACATTTTTCTCCCAAATAGGAATCTAGGCATCAGAAAAAGATGTAAGGAAAGGACTGGGAATGATTCCACAGCTCTGGCATACAGTGCAACCAGTATTACGTGATGATCTCTTCAGAGAAGTTATGCAAACAAAAATGTAAAAATAGGATAAATATTGCCTTTTCAGAATTGGGTGATTACATTCATAGCATGTTAAAATGCATCTATCTAGACTGGTCACAGCTAGTATAAAGGCAAGAACCCATTTACTGAATAGAAGTATTTTAAATGCTATCTAAGAATGAATAATTTTTATTGGTTTCACAAGAAACTGGCATGTCCATTTTATCCTTTCTCTTTCTTGAAACATTACTTTGTTTTGCCTAAAGTTAGATTAAAGCTCTTCTGTCATTCTAGACCCAAACCACATATTTTCATTGATCTGAAGTTACATCAAACTTCTCAATATATGGTTTCACATACACAAAGTGAGTCCTAAAATTCTGCCATTTGAAACTCTCGCTGGTACAGAGAGCTTGACAAGAGAAAACAAGAAACTTAGCAGTTGTCTATCAGCCTAAATAGATCAGTAAGATTTGTGGCACCTGTTTTTGTGGGATGTTTCTTAGTTTCTCAGGTCTATCCAAAATGGTATGATGGACCAAATCCCTGTCTCTCATAATATCCAGTACTAATTGCAAAGAAACTCATATTAGATAAATACAAATAAACGCACTGCACAGAAAAGTCAATTAACAAAGATAACAAAGAACAGGCCAAGTGCCTGCAATACACCAGAAATAAATACATATATATATATATTTCTACAGCTATATATATGTAAATACATACTAAAAGACATCCAACTACAACCCATGGCCCAGGTATCTGGTTCTGTAGTACCCGTTATTCATCATCACACCCATTTCCTTTGTCCTGTTCAGTGAACCAAATGTTCTCGCTGAGACATAAATCTCAAATCTCTTGTCTGGGAGGTCTGATCTCCCACACAGGGTGACAGCACCTGGGATGAACTCCCTTTAAGAAACCCAGATAAATGGACAGAGAAGGTGTTGCAGGGAATTCCAGGAGCTACCCCAGTAGAAGAAGCTGGATCAAGACCGTGCTCTTACTTTACAGCTTAAAAAGCTTGCAAAAAGCAACCAGGGATGCCTTCTCTTTTTCCATTTACTTCCATCAGGAGGGCTGAGGACAAGACCTCTACTGACAGTTTCTTACCTTTAGTGGTCTTTCCATTCTCACTAGTATATAGACAGAGAGGTATAGGCTAAAACATGGATTGCTCAAATTTTAATCAGAGACTTGACTACCTGCCAAATCATCCCAGAATTGGTAAGGAATCAAAAGGTCTTAAATCATGTTTCAGACACTGGCTATAAATCATTTGGACCTTACATTTATAATAAACTAGATGCTTTATATTTTCATATATAAAACTCCATCAGTAACAACTCAAGCCAACTGCTTTCTAAAACCAAATTATTCCCATGACTAGAAGTGCAGATTCTTTAAATGTAGTTGAACAGAATTTGAACAAAAGAAGTCATAGCACTATTCCAAAATTTTGGCAACTGGCAAATTTTAGAAGAAAAAAACCAACTTCTTAGGCTCAGATACTTGCTCTGAGACTCCTAATTCCACATCTATACTACTAAAATACAATGTACTTACTTTCAGAAGCAACAAGACTACAAGTTCCTCTGCAGAGAGAGATCTAAAGAGCTTGAATAATCATCATTTAGGATAACCTCAGCTTTAGAGCTTTAGCTGTTTTCTATTGTATGGATATAAAGTGCTAACTATTATGTCTGATGCATCTTGTTGGGAATTTAGGACCTACACAACTTATGTTAAATAATATTTGTATATTCCATGTTTTTGTTGGACTCACCAACACATCTGCCTTGTGCCAGAATGAGAAATTTAAAAAATATTTAATGGGATCCCAGTTCTCAAGCCATTTAATTTACAATCCTGAATATTTTCTCATTACTTGACTCCAGCGAAAGAAGGCCAACATGGCACATGGAGGCTTGGAAATAGGTACCATATATTATTTTAGAAGAATAACAAGCACAACCACAGAAAAGGGATTCCTTTGTATTGTGACATGAGCACAGAGATTACAGTCTATGACAAAGGCCAAGAGGAGAGGACACATATTTTTGCCTGGATATTCACCCACACCCTCTGACTAAGCCTCTTCAGTATATTAGGACCAGACCTTACAGTAGGATCTGCCTGTGCAAGCTCCTGTTGCTGTGTGGCATCTCCTGAAGTTCAATAGAACTGTGCATTGTTCCAGTACCTGGAAACACTATTCCAGTGTCTAGAGTTTTTATCTCTGAACAATATCTAATCAAGGTGTGTATATATATCTCAGGTCAGATTCCACCAAAAAATATCACTTAAATATTTACTGGAGAACAGAGTAACTTAGATTTTATATTTTTCTACAGATTTCTTTCTTGTGTCTTGCAAACCAGTGGCAAAATAGAGATAGATAAAACTGAAGAATTTTCCTTAAGAGTGATTTTCTTCTTCAAGACAAGCTTCTTAATCATCCAAAATCACATCAGAAAAGAAAGCAACACAGATCCCAAATTCTGAGTAGAAATATTCCCAAAAAAATTCTCAAAGTTGAAACTAGAGCTGTGTAAAAGCAACTTTTTCTAAGTGTAAGAACACACAACCAACAGAAAGACTTCTCAAGGTAAAAATTTGCTGTTGAGGACCCAAAGTCCACACACTAAGCTCTTGAGGAGTAAGACCATGAGTCTTGCAGATTTTTTTTGTCTGGCTGGTTATTTGTTAAACTTTGGACCAGTCAGGTTCCATGGCCTGAAAGCCCTTTAGCAGCTGGAGTGCATTAGCTGCAGTGCTGGAGTGTGTCTTCCAGCACAGTTTCATTGGAAAGGAATCTCGTTCACCTTCTCCAAGACCTTTTGCCAGTGCATATCAAAACAAGGTAAGTGTGGACAACTGGTAGATTCTCTTCAGAAGTCCTGAGCTGGACTAAAATGTGCAGGTAGATGATCCCTGTGCATGTGCTTTGCAGTGTGGAGACTGGCAGAGATCTCTGACCCACAGGGTTTCACAGGGACAATGCCATCACTGATATGGTCNAAAAAAAAAAAAAGTCCAAAAAATCATAAGACTAAAAAAGGAAGATAACATAATTCCTTCTCTATAGCACAGTTTTTCCAAATACCAATTTGTCTGGCTTAAAGTCTGCTATTTAAGTACATATGGAAACTAGAGATTGTCAAGCAATTATGAAACAAATAAACTGATCAATTACATAATCCTTCTGTTAAGATACAATCACATTATGGAAAAGTCTGAGAAATCTTACTCTAAGTGTTTCCTCTACTGTTTGCTTTCAATCTTCCTTGCAAACTACACATATTGGCTCCAGTGTCATAGCAGGAGACAATTCATCTACCTCAATTTACTTAGCCTATTCAGGCAAAAAAAACCCAATAAAAAAAATTTCATATTCAAGCAATCTGACATAAAGAAATACATTGTCTCCCTGTAAGTGTCGTATGTAAAACCAAAGGTAACAATGAACTTTTTTAAAATTAAAGGAAAACTGAAAATGCCTCCATACAACCTTCTCTGTAAAATCTAAACATCTGCTCAAGACCCTGATGCAGTAACACAATATGTCTGCAGCTTTCGTAGTTATGAATAAATGTGTCTTAAAACACAATACTGCAGAACCCATTCCTCCTCCTCCATTTGTCTGCCAAATTCAGAGTTCACAAATCTCTGACCTGGGTCCTCTGATCAGCTCCTGGCCCTCTGGGCTCCCTTGGGAGCTGCAAAGGTGGAGGGAGCTGGCTCTGGCCAGCATTGTTCCCTCCTCGTGCAGGAATGCCCTCACTGGCACATGAGTGCCAGATCCAGAAACACTCTGTGCCCTGACAGAGCAAGAGGGACTGGGGGAAATGGAAGACATGGTGGGGCTGTGGCCAAGGCAGAAGAGCCCAGGCAGGTGATGTGTCTGAAGAACTGGAATGTACCTGCACAGCCCAAACCTGCTGTGGATTTTATTTGGTAAGCTAGAATCAGAGGCAGTAATGATCTCAAAATCGCCTCATTGAAACAACACCTTCGACCTCTCATGCTGTGCTCAAAGGTATCCCCTAAACACAAAACCAAGGGCTTAACAGGTATGAAAGTCTGAACGTTATTTTCAGCATACTTCATTATATCAAAAAGAAAAATTACAGCAAATAGAGCCTCGAATCCTTGAAATGAAAAAAGAAATTTAAAAAAATTTTAAAACTGGATTTTATTTATTTATGGGCTAGCTTCAGATGAAAAACAATTTAACTCACTGTTCTTACAAAGAGGCAAGGACTGTAGTCTTTGTTGCCTGGGGCTTCAGTGTAAGTTCGTGGAACTCTCTTGAAGCTCTTCTTTAGTTATATCATGATTGCTTAATTCAGATTTGGCTCAGTCAGTGATATTTCTGTACATTACTTCATGGATCACAGCTGTGTACCAAGGTAAACGTATGGCAAGATTCTTCTTATTTGATGTTTAATATCAACACACCTTGTGACTATCACAGTATTAAAGCAGCTGCTCTAACAAGAAACACCTTGAAGTTTGGAAGGCTTTTTAGCTGAGTCCAACTTGTTTATCCTTGATAAATTATTTCTGATTTGTTACTTAGTTTGGGTTATAGAGTTATCAGCTCTTCATGAAAGAGCTAAACCCCCAAACCTGCTATTTTTCAGGGGATATTTCGTTATTGTCTTCCACTTCATTCCCTTTTGTTTCATTTTTCTCCTGGTAGAAGACTCTGCCAAATATTTCAAAGCCCTTCTTGGCAAGTAATAAAATAATTTGGACAGGGTAAACTGCAATTAGAATTTTTTGGCAGGTTTTATATTTTGGATGCTGATGAGAAGGGTATCAATTTTAGCATACTTGACCAGTTCATTATTTCAGATAATTTCCTGCCACACAGTACCATTGCTACAGATTGTGTTTGGCTGAAAAACCAGCAAGGAAACACATCCCAATTTTGAGTGCAGATAATGTTAAATAAATTGTTTTTTCCTCCCCCATCTGTCATTCACTCTAACTTAACTCATAAAATCTTATTTCTCTCCTTAATACTGTGTATCCAAAAATGGTTTCTTACACTCCAGAATGTAATATCATGTCACTTATTATACAAGAGAAGGTTGTAAAACACACAGAGGAACACATTTGCATTGCTGTTATTAGGAGCCAAATTCAATTATTCCCTCTTTTGCTTGGCTTTGGCACCACAAAAAAAATCTATGTACATTCCAATAAGACAATTTTTTTTTGTTTGCTTTTTGGGGGTGGGAGGCTTTAGAAAAGGGCTGTGACCTTCCGCACTTTTCTGCACACCAGAAGTCATAGGTTTTTATTGGATACTGTTCTAAATTTGTGTCAGCACTTCCTTTATAAATCCTTATTTTGATATGGATTATAAACTGTTCATAGAAAAATCCATCCCAGACTCAAAGTCTATTTTTCTGGCATGGAGAGTGTTAAGTATCAGACTTGATGATTTGGTATTTCTAGGCCTTAAGATTACAAACAAAATACACCTTGTGAGAATTCAGAAACACTTTTTACCAGTCAGAGATTTGTTTGCTATATGCTTTACAGTTAAAGTATCAGGCAAGCTGCTTGCTGGAGTTTTTATTCCCCTTACACAGCTTTTCCAATAAAAACTTCCAATGAAACCATCAGTGACAGATCACAATGCAGGACATGCCATTATGCCTGTTTCTCCCCATGCTAGGAGAAGTCCTAGTGGTTTGTGTTATTCCTTCCTCACAGTTATCACCTTTGGAGAAAAATACTCGCAATACTAAATCAAGGTCAGAGAGCACTGAGGGGAAGAAGGGGTCAAGATCCATGTCCTCATTGCCAGGGAGAGTTGTTTTTCTCAAATTTTCTGTCTACATTGGGGTATTTCACGATAAAAGAGAGCTGCAATTTTTTACCTGTTGTTGTAGATGACATTGCTCAAGGACCAGCACCTGGCTTGCCAGCATTCTCAGCTGAGTTCTTCAGCTCCATCTCCAGCACATGCCATCCCTCTTCCTGCAAGTGGAGATGTATTGAACACACCTTTATAATATGGTTAAGGACTACGTGACACAGTTGTAGCTTTCCTCCCCTTCTTTGTTCTCTTGTCCTCAGAAAACATGCATGTGCTTTGGGCAGGCAAAACCTGATCTGTTAACACCACAACCAGCAATTTCTTCAAAATTTCTTCAGTGACAATGATCTCCCATTGCAGGGAACCTAAGGAACCAAGATGGACTTTCACAGTGCACTTCTCCTGGATCACAGAGTAGCTTTGCTGCTTGCCTGTCTCTCCTCCATACACTTTTAAGCACTGTTACTATGTTCAAGGAAAATGCACACAGCCTGAGGGCTGTGATCGGTGCTTTCCCTACCCGGCAAAATGTGTTCGACTGATAACACAGCAATACACAGAAGTTGTGTGCAACACCTCCAGGAATGATCACCTCCCTCTGACAGGCCTCAAAGAGAAGGACAAGCACATCTTAACCATTTGAAAAGTTCAAAGCTAATTATAACTTTAAGGACAAAAGTTCTTTATGGAAAATGTATGGAGAGCTGACACTGATCAGTACACACATTTTTATAAGAAACAAGAAGAGAAACCCACAAGAATTCATAGTGCTGTTCACAGGGTTGCAATGAGTTCAGCTTTGTGGAAGCATCACTCTGGAGTCCCATGCTGCAGGGAGAGCCATTCGTGTGGTCCCTGCTGGTGGTGTTTTCACAATTCTCGTCATTAATTTGATATGAGCCTTCCTGGCAGTGCTGGTGGCTGAGTACTGCAGAAGCTGGATAACACTTCACTGATGATTTGCAGAAACCCTTGTATGTTTATATCTTCAGCAGACCATCAAATCCACAAAACGCTTTGGTCAGTTTAATAATTATCCTGGGAAGCAAAGTAAGCCTGCCATTATGAAGATGCTAGCTTCTGCCTAATGATTTAAACCAGCTTTCATTCTTTGGGGTGACAGATGTGCTTGAACATTATGCAGAATGCATTACTTCCATAATGGGATTGTGATTTGTTATTGATCTCCATCGCTTTCATCACCATGTTCACATCAGCTATTTATGTCAATCTCAATAACTAGTCACATATATGTCTATCTGCATGGCTACATGAAGACTTCCAAGAAAACTTGTGAATATTACTCATTTTATTCTGTTTCATTAACTCTGTTTTACATTGTTTGCTTCTTAAAGTAAAACAAAGATTTTTATTTTTCTTTATTTTTCTGTTGCTGAATATTAACACCTTCATTGAAACTCTCATAATTGTTGACCTCCTGGATGGGAATGTTTTCCCTTTACAGCATTCAGATCTCAGGGAGTTGGTGGAACCTTAGATTTCAAATTTGTGTCATCACATACAATCAGTAGGGAAAGAAAACCCATGTATTTACAGCAGCTACATCTGAAATAATTAAAACAAATTTTAAATATGCATAGACATAACTGCCACATTTCCCACTGAAAACACTAGCTCTAGTTAGACTCCATGGAATGCAGAGAATGGAAAAAAGCAACACAAGAGAATGTAAAATGAATTGCATGACTTCCATGCATGTCTTCAGCTTTCTTGTTTAAATGAGGATAAGCTAGGGTCTTAACAAAATCCATGAGATTTACCTGTCCCATACTGACAAGGCCCTTGGCCTCTCTTCTTTGCATAGTTTCAGCTCCTGGTGTTTCACTTTTTCCTGCTTACAATATGTTGATAGACAGAACAATAGAAATAGAGCTGGAACGTCAGAATTTTTCAAAGTTTTTCCCTTTTCCTTCAGTTTTCCTTAAATCCAAGACCTAATTTGCGATTGAAATAAAATACTTATACAAATCCCTCTGTAGTTTACTAAAGAAAAGCCAACACTCTTGACTACTAATGACAGCCGGAAATATAAATCACAAATAATGGTGCATTCCCCGAAAAAGACAAATTCTCCAGAAGACTGAAGATGGAGTCAAAACTGCAGCTTCTTCTCCTAGATGAAGGCAAAACTTGCTTTTCCTTTGTATTATTTCATAAGCATGTAAATGAACAGAGGTAATTTCCAGTGCTCACTTTATGCTTCAAGGAAAAGAATTTTCCTCTGCAGAAAGAACTGCACACTTAGAATACTGAATCTAGCAAAACCTCATGATCTTAATAAAGACAATTACATATAATTGTATATAATACAAAATAGAGAGAATGTCAAATCTACCATGGCCTGCTACACCAAACACACAAGGTGTCCCATATTTTAGTTTCTTTCAGACAACTGTATCATGATATTGCTGCTAAATTATACTGAAGTTACAGTGTGAGATGTACAAAGAAATGAACTAAATGCTGGTTCACTGAACTCCAAGACATCAGGAAAATCTGGCATTGAACCCACGCTGGCTCAAAAGCAAATTTTCAAACTGGAAAGGGAGGATACACGATTAGTCATGCTCTATAATTAGGAGGACGATGATGCAGTCTACTGTAGATGACCTTCACTAAGTCACTGTCATTATGAAACATCACGTCTTTAGCTAAAAAAATCACATAATTCTTGCCATAAAACTGTCTTTCCCAGGAATAACTTTTATTTCTGCCCCAGACGAGTATTTTTGGATGGCATCTGTTTCAGTTTTCAAGTCTAGAAGGAGTTAGTTTAACCCGGTCCCTATTCTACCTACTGGATAATACCACTCTGCATTTTTAGGGTCAGATTGAGGCATTTTAGCAAAGGTATACCACAACACACTATGTTTCCTCCTGTCTCCAGTCTCAAATCATGATCTGCCTCTCCTGCACTTTAAAGCAACAGGCTCCTATCTTAAACCTTCAGGCATTGAAGTAGATGAAATTTCCCTCCACTGGGCTCATTTCACTACAATTTTCTAGCTGTTTTGTCCCTTATGGTCTCTCCCTACATCCTCTAGAACATCACCACGCTGTTCCAGTGCAGGCCCTCTCCCTCACACTCCATGCAAAGGGAGAGGCATGCTGCAGAAGGCTGAAGAAATGCTCACAATATCCACAGTGTGCTGGGATTTGCAATCTCTTTTGCTCCTGAGGGAGTCTAGCCCAAGGCCAGACTTGCATGCAAGTAATTTTTATGCATTTATGCAGTACCAGACTTCTGTGGCAAAGGGCCAAACATAGCTGTGTCTCTTTCCAGGCTCCATATAGATTATGGTATCAAACCCATTGACACTGTTTAAGAGGGTACATGTTAAAAGGTCCAAAGAGAAATGTAAAGTAAAACGTGTGGCCTCCATATGCAACTCTGTTCCCCAAACAGGCAAGGATGTAAATCTCTGGTTTCTCAGCAGTTGAAAGGAAAAGCCCAGGATCAGAAACCTGAAGTCCACTACAACCCAATGCCTGCTATTTTCCACTGGCTGGCTGTAAGTCTTCAAAAAACACCTCACACTTGACAGGGATTAATTGGAGATTAGTCTTTCTGGCCTGAGACAGAACTTCAGAGAAATACTGACTAATATCCCCTGTAGCTGTAACAGACTAAAATGAAACTGCAGACCCTGGAAAAAAAAACAAACAACTCAGCTGAGTAGAAGAAAAACTAGAGAATGCTCTTCAGTAGATCCTATGTAGGATAGAGTTTATATCTAGTCAGGCTCTTCAATAAACCAGCTTGATTCTTTCTCTAACTCCAGTTGAGCCAGTTGCCATCCCACTGCTGAAGAAAGTTAAATTTGCCACATACACTCAAGACTGCTTCAGCACAAAAGGATGTACCCTACTCATTGATTCAAATAACCTACAAAATTCTTCTTCCAAAACACAGGACGTATTGGCTTTGCTGAACAGAAAATAAGAAAGTCTTTTTCTCTGTTCACCAGTGGGTAGAAGAAGGCTGAAGCATTTGGGTATTTCTAGGTAGAAGCAAAAGGAAAAAGGAAATAACATATTTATATGATATGATTTATATTTATATATTATATTTATGCTCCTCTGTGTCCTCAGCCTATTCTACCTACTGCTGTATTAACACAAGCACCCTACAGACGTTTTTCTGCACTGACAAAGAGAACTTTTCTGTGACACACACACAGAGATGCTTGAGCCAGTCAGCAACTCCCGGAGTTACCCCATTTCCAGGGTGTTTATGGATTCTGGATGGCAGGTTGGCATCAGCTATAGCCAGCTGAAGTAAACTGAGCTAAGAATTTCCTCCAGAAGAATGAAAAATGAGTAATCTCGTGGCACTGAGTTCAGGGGCCCAAAGCACTCTCCTGCAGGGTCTCTGCTCCAGGTTGGCCCCAGCCTGACCGAGCTCATGTTTAACTGTGGGGTTGAAAACGCCCTGTAATTGTAAGCCTGAGCAACAGATGAGTTTATTTGACTTACACCATATGATGAAAAAACACCAAGCCAGATTAGATAGCTTAGTTTACAAACAATAAATGAGGTCATTTGACCTAGAAATCCTTGCTTAAATGTTTGCCTAAGTAGAACATATGGAATATGCATATAAACATAGAAAACTTTAAAAAGTCGCTTTCCCGTGTGTTCTCAAAGGTGTTTCACAAATATGTTTTTTTCACAAAAATACTTTTTTCACACAAATGCCATGTTCATCTGAGCTCACATATATAAAATTGGTAATATTGTTTGAAAGGTACCTGAAGGTGTCTGTGAAGGCTGTTGGTACTTTTGTAATTTCTACAGGTGTAGTTTAAACACAACCGTTTGCAAGTCTGTTTAGCCTGGATGTAATTGTATTCAATCAGAAAAACTTCAGAGCAATGCAGATAATAGAAGCTCCTTCCACATGTGGAGAGAATTATGGAGGTATTTACCTTATAAGAAAACAGTCTATCTTAAGTTTCTTTCAGGAGCTTGTGTTTGTCTTCCAATATTCCTCCCTGAGAGAACATTCAGAGCTAGAGAACAGCTCTGTATTATGTTTATGAATTATCTGAGAGCACATTGCAAGTTATTACAATTTTTACTATCTGAAATGATTTAATGGTCACCCACAAATTGTGCAACTGGTTACCTAATATACATCATGTGACTTTCTCTTCCTTGATTAGATTAAGCAAATCTGAGCCAGGGGCTCAAAATGTGCTTTTCATGAGTGTTCTTATGAACAAAAAGGTACTTTCACTAATATTCACAGAAGGAAAATAAAAGCCTCAGGTCAGGAAATCACTAAAGCATGTGTTTAATTCCTCCCCTCCTTAAGAGGGGAGTTATACTCACACTTAAGTTGCATTGCTTAAGTGCTGTCTGAATGCTTTTCTGAACTAGAACCAACAAAGAGGCAGCCACAGTTCAGTCATCTTCAAACACCAAAAATGGTTTAAAGATAATGAAGTCTTCTGATTTATTGCAGCAACCATGCCCTTTTAAAAGTCACTAATTTTGCATTTTTGTAACCTCCAATATTCAGTTAATATTGGTTTTCAGCCCTCTGTCCTTAAATTCTTCTGCCCTCATGTGATTGAAACACGCTTAATAGGATAGCCTCCATATGTCCTATTAGACAAAATTTGTGTTTTAAACCTAGATCCAAGAGTAATTGAAGTTAATGGAAAGACTTAATTGTTTTCAATGAGAGTTGGATGAAGAACTGATAGTTTAACTCTGGACTCTCTCTTTTGAACATACTCACCAAGGTGCTGATCCAACTCCCAGTGAAGTCAATAGAGGGATTTGTGTTGGGATTTGGATAATAACTCCGTACTTCTTGGAGTCAAATCCCCTTTGTCAATATGCACATGCACAAATACAGAGATATAAATGAAAACAAATGTTTGGCAACCTGTGACAGAAAGTCCAAATCTGTATCTGTGTATTTGGGCCAAACCAAAATTGTTACGCTTGACAAAAACATCGTTATGCTGATGTGGTTTTGGTTTTTGCTTACTAGTAATTGTTTGGTGAATATAAATCTAACTTCTCATATTTTATTTTTTTGCATAAATATATTCTACTGTCACTGTAGACAGTAAAATGAGAGGGATTTCTATGTAAAACTCTCTGTTCAGACTTGTCATAACTTTGACAAACATAATCCTCTCAGACCAGAATTTTCCATGCTTGGTCTCCATCAAGAGCAATTCTGTTTTTGCCAAGTATGAAGAAGTTTGCTTCAGCTCTTTCTTAGTTTCCAAAACACAAAAGGTTTCTCATTTAGGATCGATCCTACACTCAAAACAAAAGGGATGTGGGCTGGATTCCCAGAGGTGCAGCGCTCTCGCAGTTCTCATTGGCTTTAGTGTTTCTAAAATCAGCTTCTGTGTTTTTAAAACAAGAATTCCAAGTGGATGAGGGAATTCTGACTTGGACACAACGAGCCAAGCAGAGCCTTGGCTAGCAGAGTTGCAGAGAGTAGAGATGTTGCTGATTGCTTCATCTGCTGAGAGTGTGCGTTACGTGCCACACATTTGCTGTGCTCTGTGCTAGCGGAGCAGCGCTCGTGGTGCAACATGAGAACAAGAACAAGGTGGACATTGAAGGGAATAAAAAAGGGTGGGAAATCTTCCAAACCTGTGCAGACGTCTGTGCTCAACACAACTGAGGCAGCTTTTTCTGCTATACACATAAACAATTTCACAATTTATGCTGATAACAACTCAGGCCATTCCATAGCCCTAAACAATTTTAAGACCCAGTGACAAAATAACTGGTTCAGCCCCTGGCATCTTTTTCCAGAACAGTGCAGACACTCTGCCATTTTAGGCTAAGATGATCCTTTCTGCGTTGTGCTGCCCCTCTAAATACCAGGTCAGGCTACTCATTAAACATTGAGACCATCCTGCATCCTTGGCTTGTGTTCTCCAAGACACTGTATTGCTGTAATTTTTACTGCATGAAGCAAATATCTTCAGATTATGCATCTCATTGTGTTCACAAGGTATTAGAGAGCCACCTTTAAAGTACATCCATAAGCCCTTATAAGAACACAATAAATATATACATATTGAAAAGTAGTACCTAAACTCTAAAGGTCAGTGAACAAACACCAAAAAATTCAAGTGAGACTGGTATGGTAAGAACCCAGCCCCTACAGTTTGAAAAAAAAATTAATTCTTCAGTAACATAACACAGAAAAGTTTCTGGCTATTCATTCTCTGGCTGACATAGGCATAAAATATTTCCCTCAACAGGTCTATTTGTTGCAGCAAGAGGGCATGGGTGATTTTCTGTGCGTTTTGCCATGCTTTTTTTTTTTTTAAACAAAGCCTGCGGAGCCTGGAAAATATGTGAAATAATAATTATAAAATATAAAGTTGCAATGAGAATTTGGAATTATGTTAAAAAGTATTTGGTAAACAGATACTAAAAGGGATGAAAGTGACTGACAATCAAATCCATGACTTGAAAGTCGAAAAGTCAGTCAAGAGAAGGAATTCCACCTCCATGGGGACAGAAGATAGAATAGAATAATTCAGTAGGAAAGTACCTACAACAATCAACTGCATATGTGATAGTCCAGCACAAAGGTGATAGTGATTTGAAGCCATCTTCAGCTAGAGAGAGAAAACAATAGATCATACCAAAATCCTGTAGTTTGAGTAGCTACTTATAATTTATGGATGAAAACTGGGTCCCTAAAAAGTTCACCAGCCTGCTGTGGTGTTTATCTAAGCTTTTGCTTGTTTTATAGACCTCGCTACTGCTTTTAATGACGGAAAGAAAACAAATTAAAATAAATGAAAAGAAAAACGTCCCCTAGCAATAAATAGGCTGTGAATTACAGAACAGCAGTAGCTGCTTTCGAAGGCTAGAATGGCAAATGCACACATGTTGTAACAGCTCCAGGGGCTGACAGATGCCAAAATGCCCGAGTGATCTGTTCATTCATCTCCAGGCAGGTACTGACAACAGCTCCTCTCCAAAGGGGAGGCTGCATATTCTGCTGGCATCCACATCACATGACTGAAATCCCACCAGGATTTCTGTGCCACACATTTTTTAGCCTGAAGATCAGAGAATGATTTTAAAGTATTTTTCCAATACTTGATTTACAAAAGGCAGCAAAAATGGAGAAGAAAGAGGGAATGCCCTTTCAAATCCATCTCTAAGTTCAATTACCAAAGTCATGCTCAGCTTTGTAGTTTTTCCAGATTGGTCACATATTCAAAAAGCCAAAAATATACCATTGAGGGGAAAATCAAAAGGAAAGTATTTTTCCAGAAATAGTTTTTCTGGAAATGACATGTTATCATGGTAAAGAGAATTTACATTTTATGTTTCTCAAATCTTGATTAACTTGATCACTTGCTATGAAACCCCCTAACATCTACTGAATCAGGTGGGTAACTTTAGCCTAACTCCTAATTTAAGTCTGAAAACTCTTTTCTGTACCCACTGTGCATTTCAAGTGAACTCAAAACCAGATATTAGAACTCAATATACTTCTTGGGGAACCACCAATGTTCTTTGTATTTAACCCTGTGACCTATGCCTCTGTATGGGCTAAATTACACCAGCCTCTGTGGGAGCAAGATTTAAGCCCTGAGCCACAGTCTCACAGGACTGGAGGTGCCTGTCTTGAGAAGAATGAAATTAAGCACACAATATTTGAAAAAGTTCCTATTGGTGAACTTGGCAGGACAAAAGGACAAGTCTTCAAACTTGCTTTACTTAGCAAGATTGAGGAGAAATGCGCCGACTGTACATTCTCTACCCTCATTATATTCTTGGAGTTTTGACTTCCTCTGTTGCTCCCCAGCCACAGATAGGTATCTAAACACAGGGCAGGCAGAGTGTTTTCACAGCTGCTAGAACCGTGTTATACCTATGGACTGCAGGCCACACAGGGGGAGCACAGTCCCTCCACCACTGAAATAGTAAGATGTTGCTTAAATCAATAGGTTTTAATTGTGTTGCTTTACATTCAGTTCTCTACCTAGACTAAAAAAAAATGTTGCTAGCAAAAGGAGAGTAGTTAGATTTCTTTGGGGGAGTCAGAGCAGGAAAGAATACAATATTATGAAACCACCAACACTTTGCAGCTCTTTACAGTGTATACATGGCTCTGCATTTCAAAATGTACCAATGCTCCTCAAAAATCTAAGCACCTGGTAGGGCAAAATGGAACTTCAGGATTTTCTTTTTTTTTCCTCTTCTGAAGTATCACTAAGAAGATGAAGATGAAAGAGAGGAGTCCAAACTCTGAGACCAATTTTTTCCAAATGGAAGACATCATCCCCTTCACAACTGAATATTGCACTTAAAATGTCTGAATTTCACTTGAAAAACATACTACCTGTATTTGATATACGGCTCAGTGTATTTTTAGCACATTCAGAGTCTCACTTCACTATCTCATGTTGGCTCATGATGGTCAATGTCATTTGTCCAGTGGCCTAAAAGAGCACTTATTGCCCTTTATCTATGGAGGGGAAGATTAGCATCCCAAAATTGATCTTGTAATTGGTGCTGTTGGCAGTGCCAGATGAAAGACAATGATTCTGAAACACTTAAGAAGTTATTACCCAAATCTGCAACTTCTGGAAATACATGTAGGTCCATTACGACTAATGGGAGTTTTGCCAATAGGCCAACTGATGACCTCCCTTTTAAAACAAAAGATACCCAGCCTTGATCCTTCTTTTATTGTTCTGATTCTTTTGCAGATTTAGAAAATGTAACACAACTGCTTAAAATAACCCCATAATTTATTATTCCAGGAGCAATGTTTTCTTAATAATACAGTCAAAGCGTGTCTGGAATTTTGAAACACAATTCATTTTCCCACAACATGCCAGGCAATCAAAAATGTTACATTCCATATCCAGAACAAAAAAAATCATGGCTGTTACAAAACAAGAAAAAGTAAATCATTAAAAAAAATATTGCTAAGGCTAAAAATCTATAAAATAACACTGACCTTTTTATATACCTCATAAACAGCACAGAGAAATTCCTGCTTCTGCCAAACATTCCAGCTTGCAACAGTGCTCCAAATTTTCATTAGTATAGCAACCATGCTGCTTAATACCTAGTAGCTCAAACTGTTTTCTCACTCCTCCTTCTGAAATAAAAGAAAAAAATGAGAGAGAAAAAAGTAACTAAAAACCAACCAGACAGGTTTATTTTATATCAACATAACACCTCTAGATAGTGAAATATCTACAAGTGATACAGTAAGAGCTGAAATGTGTCCCACCCAGAAGCCCAGATTATAACTGAGATTTTGGAAAAGATTGTTTTAAGCATAAGCATAAACATAAGCCCTTTCCTTTAAGGTTCTTCAGACCTGTTGTTAGAACAGGACATGGATTGGAAAACAAGGACAGTATATTTAAGACCATTTTGAGAATAACTTGAAGAATAAATATGTTTGTAGATGATTATTTTCAGAAAACTGCAGGGAAACATTTGGAGGTTAAACTGTTATGTTAATTATGCTTTGTTTTTTTTTTTTATATTTGATAAAAACACATTTAAAAATTACTCAATTTCTCTACCATGACATGAAAGCAAAATGCCATAGAAAGCCTTTTAGTTTCTTAGTTTCTTATTATAAAGAGAAATTTACAGGGGAGCATAAGGAAGAGATAAAAATACTGACTATATATGATTAAAATTAGGATTCTGATATTACCAATCCTAAAATTCCAGATAATTTGATCTAGGATTTTCAACCAATAAGCAGATATTCCTTGAAAATATCTACACTCTCAGTTTTGAAGGTCATGGCAATCACCTGCTTATCTCATGAGACATTTTGATATGTAAGATCTTCCAGAGCAAGAAAAGTTTGGCTGTTGATGGCTGTTGATGTTTTTCATGCTGGTAATAATGGAATAAAAAAGACTGTGCTAGAATGACTATTATTAAAACAAAATAGGAATGAGTTATAATTCCCTTATTCTTTCTCTAATGAAAAAAAAAATGAAAATTGATCCAAACCAACAAACAAAAAAAAAACCCCAACCAACCTATTAAAAACAACCCAAAAGATGGGAAATAGGAAGAGAGAAGGAAAGGAAAATAAAAACCTATTGGTTCAATATTTTTCCAGTTCTCTTCCCTGTAATATATGGATGGAAAACAAAACTAATGAAGGGGGCTTTGGGTTGGTGTATGACATTTAGGTGTCACAAAAAGAGTCTATTAAATCCTCACCAAATATTGTTTCAGCTGCTTCAGAGTACACTCTACAGTCACATAATGTTGAAGGTACCTGATTCCTCATCAGAAATGTTCAACACCTCTTGGGCCTGGGTCCTGTTACAAGAGAAACAGTTTAAAGGAACTGGAAGTGAAAATAATCTTTGTAGCAGATGATGTGGACAACACAAGCTCATTGTCAGAAAATACTGAAAATTAACAAAAGGGAACCAAAACTGCTCCTTTCTATAAAGCACGCTAAGAATTATGTCAGAAGACAAAGAATGAAAAATAATTAAAAGAAAAAGGAATAATCAAATTTAATTAAAAGGTGCAGTTTTAAAGGTAATAATTTCATCTAGTAGACTAGTAAGAAAAAAGCATGAAATCCATAATAACATACAAATTTATTCTAGTCAGAAACATTTAACAATGCCATGTAAGTGAGTAGTTGGGTAATTGCTAAGATGTGGCTAAATAGGCAAAATTTTATTATTTCAATATTAAATACAGTTATGATTTCTCATTTTCCTAGCTCTTTTTTTCACAAGGGCAGTCATAATCTATCAAGCCCCAAATTTGGCATCTGTCTCTATGTGACTTTATGGTCAAATTCCACATGCAAAATAAACAAAGAATAAACCTGATGAAGTGCACATGCATCTTAATAAGTGAAAAGGGACAAATGAATTCATTGTCTATTGAAGCAGTTTTATAATCTCTAAACATATGCTGAACAAAGCTGCAAGCTATTAACACAAATCATATAGGCTTTAATTACAACCTAAATCTGCATCATTAAAGCAATAAAATGACCCTAAAATAAATGTTATGGAAGTCATGTTGTCCCTACAAATGAACATGGCATGAGAGAGCAGAGAAACACCCTAACATTAACATGTTGTATGTACCACTGTGGTTTCCCACAGAGCTAAATCAACAAGACCTAACTCTTCTCTTCCATAGCTGTGGGCAAAATTCTCCTCTCCCTGAATTTGCCTTTGTTGGCCACATTCATCAGAGTTTCAGGAGCCTGTGTGGGGCAACAGGACCCTGCTGGGCACAGCCTCCTCCCCAGGGTCCCTGGAGACCTCCAGTTCTGGGGGATGTCAAGGCACAAATCCTATCAGGAGTCAGATGGGGCAAGGCAGAGCTAGGGAATAACTCAGCTTAACTCCAAAAAGAGTCCCAGTTCAAACAATAATTTTTGGCTTTACTGTGTGGCAGCCAATTACAATGAAGGAGTCATTCTTGAGATTATCCATGTGAAGAACATTATTCATATGACATTGACATATGAGAATTTGGAGGGTCAGCCATAACTGTGGGTTGGTTTTTTTGTTCGTTTTTTTTCTTTTTTTCTGGGCAAGTCCTGATCTCCAAATGTGTGATCTGATATTATTTCCTAAAATAATCTGCTATTTTAGAACACTCGATATGTGATCATGACATTTATGATCTGTTGCAGAGCCTATACTGAAGTCTAGAAGCATTTTAACCACAGTATTTGCTGCCATTTCCTAAGTCATCACATCCCACATTGATTCTGACAATAGAAGAAAGGATGACAAGGGCACTGAAATAGCTGAATGTGAACAGAAGGCCACAGTTCTTACTTAACCATGTATTTGCCATGGAGATAACACAAATAAAGGGCTCCTTTCCCCTCCTCTGTAACCGAGACTGGGAAATGTCTAAATGCTTCAGTCCAATCTAAGCATATTAGGACAACTCCTCAGGAGATTTCTTTACAAATAAACACTCACTGGTCTGTCTACCTTCTGCCAAACCCCACAAGTTCCTTTCTGGATTCCTTCTCAGCACCCATCCTTTCATTTGAGACATGACAAACAAGACCAAGCCTCACCTGGCTACATCCGCCTCTGAGGTAGAGAGCCATAAAGTCTTCCCAAGGTTCCTTTTCTCCAGATTAACACCCACAGCTCCCTCAGCCCCTCATCAGACATGTCTTCTAGACCCTTCACTGCCCTTCTTGGGACAGGCTCCAGCACCTCAGTGTCCCTTTGGAAGCAAGGGGCCCAAAACTGAGCGAAGCATTCGAGGTGTGGTCCCACCAGTTACTGCAATATTGGTTCTAAGAAAGAGATTTCTGACTTCTCCACAGTTACTCCTCCCCTCTAAGGGTAAACACTTGAAAAAACAGATGAGAAAACAAGCACATATCCTCTCTACCAAAAAAACATGAGATTTAAACAGACATCAGGCCATTTAACTTTGTTGAACCCATGGCAGAGATCAGCAGGGTTTTCTGCCATATCATAGCAGACCTAATGTGTTCAGCCCTGAATAGAACAGGGAGCTGCTCACAGTTCCTGCACTAAGTATGGCAGCCTTAACAGCTAATTCCTTGAATTATGTTGGGCTCCCACTGAGACAGGTGAGACACTACCTATTCATTCTTCTTCAGGTGCATTAATAAGAAAAATATGAGAGTGTGAGAAAAGAGAGGAAAGGCAAGAGACTGTAAAGCTGTGACGGGCTGAATAACAGGTGGGCAAACCACCAGAGCAAAATTAAGAGCTACTACATGGTAATGCTCCCAAAACTGCACACCATGATACAATTACATTCTATATCTTCATTATAATTTCAGGATATTGATTAAGATTGTTCATTATACCTGAGCAAGAGTGTAGACTGATCTACCTGATCTAAAATATGCTAAAGTTCTTAGCAGCTCCACTGAAGGCACAACGATTAGGCATAATTGAAGCATTTTAATTTCTCACAGTAGCCTATAAGTCTTTAAAGTTAAAATATATTAGAAGGCTGAATGCTTAACAGATGGCTTTTATAGCTGCGTTCATAAATGAATAACTTACAAAATAACCAAGCCCTCAATTTCACACAACATGATCAGGTAAGATTTTTTTTCCTCTTGAAATTGTCATATTTGCTATATAATGATGAAATGTTGATTTTTCCAATTTCACTTAGGGAAAATAAAACAATTCCACAACATTCAAATATTATGTTTTAATGTGCTCAGATTATCCTACTTGACCTTGCAATGACAGAGGGTAGAAGAGCTCACACACTTCATCCCTGCTTTACAGCTCTGGCTTTGGAAAATGTCTCTCAGCAAACTCTGAGCCTTTTTCTGTACAAAGTCAAAACTGTCTGCTTAAACCACAGATGACCACTTCAAACCAAAAGGCAGCTTTACAAACAGCTACCTCTCTTCTTCTTAATTACCAACTTTCACACCTGTGTTTCTGCACATTTACAATTTTTTCATGACGTGAAGGACAGAGGAATCCCAAATTCATCAATGCTAGCTGGCTTTCCCCTTGCTCCAGGGGTGATGTAAGGGGAGGTTGAGTTTAATATGTTGGTCAGTAAATTACAGCTCAAGATCTGATGCCAGCAGGGGCTCTGTGTAACAGGAGTGCGCAGAGCAAGAGCCTCTGTAAAAGGCACCATGCTGAAAAAGAAATGTGCAAATTAATTCCCGTGTGGGAAGCTGGCTTGGAATAGCAAGGATACTGCAAATTCACACTGCTGTTCACTGCACATTCATTTTTAGGTAGAGGACTCTAATTGAGTGCAATCATAGAACACACATACTGTAATGATTATAGCACCCTCCTAGAAGGGGAGAGATCAGATTTCAGCTGGGAGCTGTAACAGGGGTCTCCTCCTTCCATGCAACTGTTCCAAAATGCCAAAATACAAACTTTGTGTGCAGTTCAGTCATGCTCTGTGCATGCCTGCCAGATGAACTCCTGCAGGTGAGGTGTGTGAAGTACCAAAAGCTGCACACTGAGAGGCCCGTGCGACTTAGGCAGGAATTAGAGGCAGCTGCATTCAACCTAGGTGGCTGAGAGCATGTCTAGGAACAGAAACAGAGATACTGCTGGGACTTTCCTAGAAAGCTTTGGCACCTAAAAGCATTACACACTTCTCAGGGCAGGTAGAATTGAATTTTTGCAGACAAAAGTAGACTGAAGTGCCGAGGCTGCCGCCCTATGTAGTTTGTTTGAACGATGGCCCATCTATTAAGGCATGTTTAAAATATCTGAAACCTCATTTCATACCTGATGCCTTTCTCACTAGTGTTAAGTACAAAATCCTGCTCATGTCAGCCCTGCAAATGCAGATTTTGGACAGAACAGATGACACTGTCTAATTAATGTGTGTTACCTAACCTTTTATGGACACAATAGTAGGAAGAATGCATCTTTCTTTATATTCTAACTTGTTAAAGAGAAAACAATCATATAAAAATAAATGTCTGTCACACTTTAGACACGACTTTTAAAGATGGCTCTGATTAACTTAGTCCTTGTCACATTTTTATTTTTCAAGATATTTAGCTTAGACATTTAGAATTTCTTTTTTCATTTTAATCTCTAAGAAATACTTTGCAACATTTTAAATGCACAAAAGCATTTGGATCCTCTATTCTTTCATTTCACTTAACATTTTGGCAAAAGTTCTTCTTCTTAACTGCAATGTATCTATACAGTCCATCATTTTATTCTTTGGAGAAATGACTTCAGTAAGGTCTCAGCAGCTGTAAAATATGTTCTTTTATAATTTCAGGGTATCAGTGGGATTAATCACTCTTAACCAGCTATTTTATAGCCGTGGTGTGAGAATGTCTAAGGTTTATTTGGAGAATTGCATCTTTTTAAGGATAAAGCACAGTAGACCATGTCAGCCACAGAAAAATATTACTCACTTCCTTCTCGTCACTCTTAATTGGGATCAAGTGGTTTTAGGTCAATCACTTTGGTCAAGAAATTTTATGAAAAATACAGGTCTATTTATACATGATAGAGGTAATTAATGTTTTTTACAGACAGTCACTATAATAAAAGCCTTTCATTCCTCATCCCTCACTGCATCACTGTGAGAAATTCTATGGAGGAGATGAATGGCTGGACTGTAATATTGATTTCCCTGGGTTTTCTGGCATATGCTCAGGGTAGCACACAGCTCAGTATCACTCACTTGTTAATCATCAAACACACACATACAACACAAAGCTTGTTTCTGTTTCTAAATTTGTGTGATTTGACCAGATGGCAATCTCAGCCTGACAGGTGTGTCCTGAAAACTCATTTAAATATTTGTAAATAGTGGAACCATTCCTGCTTTAGGTGATTAATAACTGCTGATCCTGTCACTCTCTTTAACATCATTTCTGTCTTAACAAATGCTGAACTTCATAACTCAAGGGAAACTTTAACAAATACCTTTTCAACCTTACTTACTCGTCTTCATTAATTACCCAGCAACTTCTTTCCCACTAACAGTGAACAGTATATATAAGGTTGTGAAAATTCTAGCTCTTATTCACACAGCTACAGAAAGTCAGGTCTTGCTTATCAGTTTAGCAAACATGAGTCACTGGGCTGAAAGTTTTGGATATCTATCTGCCTCATGGTGAAAT
Organism: Rhabdornis inornatus; assembly: GCA_013397075.1. NCBI lineage: Eukaryota > Metazoa > Chordata > Aves > Passeriformes > Rhabdornithidae > Rhabdornis > Rhabdornis inornatus. Next base: position 752,869 of record VWZS01010226.1, on the reverse strand, counting down.
ATCAGACACAGATCATGAATTAATTAAAAAAATTAAATATATCTATTACCCTGGAAAAAGTTGTGGGGTTTTTTTATACCTCTCAGTTTTAGACCTCTAATTTAAGAGGGAAGGGAAGGGAAGGGAAGGGAAGGGAAGGGAAGGGGTCATGCAGAACAGAATGACTTTGGGAGCACAAGGAAGGGAAGAATGCAGCACCAGGATTTGAGGATGGAAGGGTAGAAATGGAAGGAAAAAAATTACAGTAAAGGAAAGGTATCACAGATGATGCAAGAGGACAAATTGTGGGAAGGAGCAGTAGAGCAATGGGAGAGAGACTTTGAACAGAAGTGGAGACCAAAGCTGGGGAGAATGAATGGGGTGGAAAGAGAAGGAGCAGACAGAACTGTGAGAGAACAGGCACTTCCAAGACCCAAGGCTGTAATCAGGACATCACTTTTCTAGGGGCAAACCATGTGCTTCCATTCCCCTCTAGTGGCAGGTACACTTCAAAAAAACACCCATCAGTTAGCATTTTACTCCTGTGGGGTTCAAGGCGACAGTCACCTGAACTTTAAAACCTGCCAGTGACTTATGTAGGGTGATCATACTGCTTGCTTTACCCCCTCATCCTTCCTTATTTTGTAACCTTTTAAAAACCTTTGAAACGACAATGAAAAAAAATTACATAGATATTAAATATGCAAAATCAAACAAGAGAAGTCAGGAAATTAAGTCTGTCTTTCAATACCTGCCAAAGGGCATAGCTGGGGTAATGCACTTTTTAGTAATGCACACACATTTCCCAAAGAGTTACAAATCTGTGTGGTTCCAGACTGGTTGGTTCTCACTGAACAAGCAGATAACTATTACTGCTCTCCCATAACATATATTGGGAAATTGCCACTTGGCATTCTGGCACTATCCCTTCTGTGCAATGATATCTTTAATTTGCATGTTAATAAATGTCAAAGCATGCCTTCTGCTCTGGTTTAATTTCCACTGTTTTTTGTGATCAAATTCATATTTTTCCATATACCTATTTCCTGCATGACACCAACCAAAGTATTCATCTGGAAAAGTCATTAAAAAATTAATTCATTTTTCATCATTTGCATTTTTTAGAGGACTAGGTATTCCAGTATACACAGGGATTCACATTTGGTAGGAATTAAACATTGATCACATCATGTACAAGACTTTTATATATCCTGCACATTCCAGAGAACCACACCTCTTCAAGAAGTCCTTTTGTTTTCTTCTCATTCCAGATCCTATTTTCAGAAATATAATTGCTTAAATGAAAAATGCAGTAAAGGGGGAACTATGCTGCTTAACATTTCTATGCATTATGTTGATACCTTTACTGAGATTGAATGGAGCACTTCAAAGTGAGAAAATTTTTCCCTTGGAGTTTTGTGTGGAATTAAAGTGAGAGTAATTATCTGTCATCAGTAAAAATTAGTAACTGTTGGCATTTTACAAATGACTGATTTGAAAGTTAATCGAGAGCAGGCATTATTTGTAGGGTTTATCAAGTGACCCAAAATACAAGCTCAGCCTAATAGCTTCTATAGGAGCCCTTACTTTTTTTTTCTTCTCATATTGTTTAAAGTAACTCGTCAGGAGACATAATTTAAGAGTTAACAAACCATAATAATTCCATTCACTGTAATTGTTCTTATCCTGAGTTTCATTACAGACTTCTAGAAACCTTGCCTTCACAAATCAGAGTAATGTTCACTTGTGTTTTGATCCCAGGAACCTTTTTTAAGCAGTACTTTATACTTCAGAACACCAAGTGTTCTATTTGAAACCCTTATTTTCACTAAGCACACAAAATCACTGACGAAGGTTGCACCTGAAGTTGCAGCACAGTCAGAAGGTCTAGCTAAGCAGTCTGATTTGTTAAGTTCAGGTTGCTAAGTCAACCAGAAGAGAGACCTTCAGAGACAAATGTGGTAAATGGTTTGGAAAGCCTGAAACCACCAAATATCAGGGTTTTAAGAAAAGTAAATAGAAAGGAAGTTCATTTTTGCTGAGACTACTATGGCTTATTTTCAGTTGTAAGGCAGGGAAAACGCTCTCTGCTCTTTAATTGCATGCTCATAAAGTTTTAATTAGCAAAGTTTCAAAACATGGCAATGGTACTGCTGAAAATCAGCCACAGTTTTGATTTATAAGTCTGCAAAGGATTACTTGGTAGCAATCAGGATGGATTGCAGTGCTTAAGCCCAGAAAGCTCTAATACGTTATAAACACAAGCAAATGATGCAGTAATTACCCTTGATTGCACTACTTAGAAGATTTTTAGAGGCAAGCCAAAGAGAAGTTGATAGTACCTAAGTGCCTATGGCAAACGGGGTGTGACAAGACCAAATCCACGAAGGAAATCCTGAAGCACTGTTTCCTTTTTCCTAAATGCAGGTGATACTTCGGAGACCTTAGAAAGCCAGCTCTGGGACAGATCATCAGCAGGTCTGAGGACTCTGAAACTATCACCACCCAAAGGAGCTGTGGAAGGGGAGTGTGGGTTTCCACAGGGTCTGACAAAATCTACAGAACCATTAATGCAGATACCACAGAGGAGTGGTTTTCTTCCTTATCTTGTCTGTCTGAAAACAAGCTTTCCTTTTATTATATCTATAAACCATGGCATTAGCCAGCAAGAGAAAGGGGGTGGGTGAAAATTGGGAGTGACTTGTGAAATCTGTTAGGTTTTGACATCACATTGCAAGGCAACTCCTGTAAAAGCAGTACACAAAATAGCTCATATAGCCATTATTTATCAGTCAGAAAAATCCACAGTACTCATGATCAACGTACAGCTCTTCCTTTCCCCTTTAAGGATACCCACTCACTAAAATGTGAAGGACTTACATAGTGTGGCCATTTCAAATTTACAAATATAAATTTCCATAAGCTTACACTGTATAAAGATGATTACTAATTCACCTCTGTGTAATGACCTTTATAATTTATTTCCTCATTGAATTTCTAAGAGTAAAACTTGCTGAAGCCTGGGGCTGGAGGGGACTCTGCCCAGGAACCTGAGGGAAGTTTTCCTCCTACTCCCCTCCTTGAATTTATGTCAGAGGCAGCAAACTTTAAGAAATCACAGCAGTTCTGGAAGTACTGCAGGACACCTAATATGCACATGTTAAATTTAGCAAATAATTGCACACACATTTGAAATTCTTTGAACTGCTGCTATTTCAGGTGGTTATGTTTTCAAATATTTTACAAGTCATTACAAATACTGGATTTGACACACAACTGTCAGTAGTAACAACAGTACTGTTTGTTATCAGCATATTAAATCTCTGGGCATAAAACTTAAAGTTGATAACAAAATTCAGTCTGATGGAGTTCCTAAAGACATCATAAGAAATTCTGATAGTTGTAAAATATTTTTTTACTTTGGAATGACATGCTGCCACAGTCAGATAAAATGACAGTTCAATTTTACTCTCAGATTTGAGAATGCTATTTCTTGAACTGATATTAGGATCCTTAATGTTTCTAAAGAATTATTTGCAATCAAGAAAGAGTTATACCCCAGAAAATTCCCAGAGAAGATCTCCCTGTGGAGCTACGAGGATTTCCCTGCTATAAGAATTTCAAAATCTCATTAGAAAGCATTTCTACAGCTCTTTGAGCTCTAATCCCAAAAGGAAAGAGCTAGATAAAAGGAATGTGGATTTAATAATTTTTGTGTCAACCATACTCTTTTTTTATAGGTAGTTTACATTCACCCAAAAAAAGATTAAGGTGGCCAGTGAGCTCCTCAATTCTAAAGTAGCAGCATTTCTCAGATGGCTTAGCTCTTGACTAAGTTTGCAGAAATCTACAGATTAATTTTTTTTTTAGGATAAATCCCAAAAAAGAGTCAATTATATATTTCATTGTTTGTTGTTCTGTCCAAAGCCTTAAGCAAAGCTAACGTGCATACCTTTAAATCAAATGCAAAAGTACGTATTTCAAAAAAAAGATAAGTTTAATGTTCTATAAATGTTATATATTCTTATAGCACTATATTCCACTGAAATGAAAAAAAATATTGTAAATATTCTCTTGAAAAATGCAAAGAACCCTGTCTTCAAAATAAATAAATACATGTTTATTTGCTCCTAAACACAGAAATTTGTTTATGTCATATATATAGAGAGTGTTTCCCATTTGATTTAAGCACAACTAAGACCTACTCTCAGTCTGAGGGAGTTCAAAGGAGCCACCAGTTACCTCAAACACGACCAAAAAAATGTTCTTTGGACAGATTTGTACATTTTGAGGCCAGAAGTACACTTTTGATTATCTACTCTGATTTCCTGCATAATTATTAACACATAGCTTCCTGTACAGACCCTTGCCTGTTCTGCAATCCACTGTTTCTGTAATTGCACTGCAGGAAACTTGAGTTTGCTCATTGATTTTTCCCCTCAAGGGGGGTATTAGTACAATATCTTTGCTGTATTTGGTCCCAGCTGCCTTTTGTTTTGTGTAATAATATCTACAGATGCCTAATTCTTTGCCAAGAGTGGATAACTGGTTTAAAAGTCTAAAAGGGAGAGCATTCTTACACACTTGTTTTTGTGGGAGACCTACAAACAGAGGGTAAGTAACCAAAAAAAAGGAACCTCAAACCAAAGTGAACAAAGCATTATCATCTTAAGATATTAGGCCAAAGAGCAAAGTATTAAAATTAAAATATTTATTTCTTAAATAGATTATTAAAATTAAAACAGTTCTCCTGAATCAGGTGCTAGGCAAGCAGCTATTTGCCAGGAGACAGGTTTTAATCTCAACTCCTGCTTTTCCCTGCAGAGTCATCAGCTGCACATTGACACATCCACTTGCTACGATTAGTGCCGACCATGAGCAAACCTTCAAAATACAGCTGGGTTACCCCACGGTGTTGTAACCAAGCTTTGCCCTCCCCAAATGCTTTTCCTCTGCCCCAACGCCTCTCTTCTGTCATTTTTATTTACTGGCTGCAATTGGTTTTCCTTATTTTTATCTTCCATTGCATCCCTCCACCTTCTCAGTCAGTAGAGTGTTTTTTGTTTCTCATTCTCTCCACATTTGGGTATAATTCTTCCTCTATCTCTCTCCCTTATCTCTTACCCAAAAAGCTTGGTTAAATGCTTGTTTGGAGACAGCAGGGGTTCTACTGTTGTTCAAGTTAATATTTTAAAGGCTTGTTCAGTGTCCCCCCCCCGCATGAGCCCACCAACAACAAATGGTATTATCTAATCACACCAAGCTCTCTGTTGCGTTTACTTTTACTGCTGGAGCCTAGAATTGAAAAGAGGAATTTTCAAGTCCCTCCTTGATGAGTAGCTGATATATATTTAGTTGACCTAATGCAATGTTCTTTCTTTTTGTGGTTCGGTTACATTGTCATAAGATCAGAGGAAGGATCTAATTAATGCACCAAATAGCAGTTCCAGCTGCAATATGTTTTCTTATTATGACTTAGCACTTTCTAGTACTGTGGTGTATTTATGGGTGGAAAAATAAATTAGTATTTTAAAGAATGAGTATTTCAAAGGACTATTAGCTCTAAGGCAAAAAACCCCACTACATATAGTAGGTTGATCAGGAGTTGAAAAAAAAAAGGCAACTAGGGAACATTAGGCTGAAAAGAACCACATTAGCTCTGCAACATGAAAACAGGTAGATTTTTGAGAATGGAATTCAAAACACAGAGAGCTACAGCCAGATTCCCCAACAGCTCTGGAAAATACACAACTCTTGTGTGAACAGGACTTGTATGTAATTTTGAACTGTACAAATTGTAAAACTGCTCCAGGTGACCAAGCCACAATAGCTGCAGAGTTTCATGGTTAGGAGGTGAAGCTGGCCATAGCATCAAGCTTCTCTTTGATGTGATCTCATTTAAGTTACACCAAATGTGTACAAAGCCCTCTTTTCCCTCAACCCTGCACAGATCCCTCAGGAAGACATAGGGAGAGTTTGCTTATATTTTCAAGACTCTTTCCATCAATATATTCTACCCTAAATGCTGCCTCTGCATGCCCTCAGCCTCTGAGCATCTCTCTCACATGTATTGGTTCTCCTTTGAAGGAAGAATCAATTCTGAGAATTTCTTTGGCTTGGCTTCAGCTGCAGCATGCAGTTCTCTTTTTGTGCTCACTTTCTGACTCCTTCTTGTACAAAGATACTCCTCCACTAAAAATATTCCCTGTATGTACTCAGACCCCAGGGAGAACTTCAGAATCCAGCATTCATGTGGCCTGCTGCTCTGGGCATTTGCACATCTCTAGGGAGAGGCTGCCTAAGTAATAGCAAGATAAAGTGCTTCTGACATTTTGCTAACTGACCTCTCATGCTTATCAGTTCCAATGAGATCTCTAGCTCCCAACATCATAACATGCAGATTCAGTCAAAAGTAAGAGTAATACACATAAACCTTAATTTTAGATTTTTTTTTTTAACCTACATTAAGTCTGTCCCATTCCAAAGCTTATGCAACTACAAAAAGTGTTAATAAAAGCATTGTGTTTTACTTTTAGTGGTTAAATACTACTTAAAAATTATGAAATAGACTTAAATACTGCAATAAGGCAAAACAAATACATATTTGTTAAATTAAAATAATACATAATTATATAATACATATTTAATTTATCAAATTAAATTAATACATAAATATCTCCATCAGTAAATTAAACAGTGCTCTTGAGGCAGATATTCTAGTTTCCTGGAGTGAAAAAGTGATCTTTTCTTGAAGACTACAATTCTATCACTGAATTACAAGGGGAAAGATAACACTTTGGTCTTCACCAGAGAACACTGATAACAGAAAGAGGGAAGGCAATAGCTGAGATTTGTTTCAGAGATCTTCCTAGCCAACAATGGGAACACCACTGCACCACTAGAAACTGGGAGAAAACAAAACACACCCAGTGATGGGTACTGTGAGAGTGAACCTGAAGTTACAAAACCTTCTGAAGTGAATTTAGCTGAGTTTCAGACATTCTCTGTGTAGCTTTATATTTTTCTGACAAGTACCTTTTTCCCTTTGCCCACAGCTGCTGCACAAGTTACAGCTGCACAGATGACCCTCCACCTCACATCTTCTAAGGTCATTCAGAGCTCAGAGAGGTGGGTCACAATGACTTCTATCACTGCACTATACTATTCCCAAAATTTCAGACCAAGTATTCCCAGCTCCTTCACCACTCATGGATATCTTACCCAAACAGAACACAGAGTATCCTGAGTTGGGAGGATATAAGGATCACTGACTCGGAGTCCTGGCTCTGCACAGGATGATCACAAACCTCAGTTTGGGCTGCCTGCTGGCCTGACCTTCCAGCAGACACTCAGCTTCTTTCACTACCAGTTGTGACCTAACCCAACCAAAACTCAGCTGCACTTGTTCAGAACACTTTAGCAAACACTCTCCTTCCTGCTTTCAGTTCCTACCATCTGTACTCAGGTTGGCTTTAAAGCAGATCAGCTGACTTAAAAAGAACTTTCATATCTCTCATCATCTTCTGTCTCCTCAGTAATTTAGAAGCCTTGCCTTACTAGACTCTTATTAATATCAGGCCTTGGCTATCAACCTATATTAGCATCAACAACAGCCTCTTCCACAGCTTTTAAAGGATTTTTCATTTCATCTGTGCTGTAATATTAACTATTTCCCTCAAATGCGGGTATCTTCAAGTTACACTTTGATAGTATTTCTATTAACAGCATTAAAGGCTCTTGTTCTCATTAGAAACCCAAATAAAATTTTAGCTTCATGTTGCTGTTTTTCAGTTCTTGGCAATTTTTCTCACACTTTTACACTTAAAAAATAGAGATGATGAGTAGGAAAATATTTCAGAAGCTAGATGTTTGAAAGGTCATCTGGAGAGTGGATTACTAGAAAAATCAAAGACAGAAGCAACATTAGAATTGAGCATCAGTAAGTCCTCAATGTCAACTTTAATGATTTTTAATATTCAAAACCCCTACCCCAAAACTCAAAAATCTTGTTTCTTTCCTTTGATACTTCACATTAAAAAGAAGTTTTTGTATTTTTCCCAAGCGAGAACTGGAAAAAGCCAGTCAGCTGTGCAGGGTCTTCTCCCCAGATCCCCATTCCTGGGGGATCTTCTGGGACTGGGGACTCCGCTGGGCAGACAAGCACTTTTCCATCACCTATAAATCTTGGAGGCAGCAAACTCTGGCAGAGCTTTATATCAAAAGATCTGGGGACCTGGACTGGGGGCAGTCAAACCCAGAATTAGAGTACTTTGGTGCTATTTCAAGAATACCACCGGGATGGCACCTGCTTATCCCAGCTTAGTCTATTTTTAACTTAATTCAGCTGAATAGCAAACTTTGCTGCATGCAGATCTGTATCCAGAAAAACTAACATAACATTTACAAAAACAAGGTAATTTGAATTCCTTCTCTGTCTGGTTATTTGCTGACTTAAAATAATTTCCAAGGAGACATTCTGAAAGCTGTCCAATAGCTTCTGGCATTTAGGAGAGAGGCCACGCTTACTTTACATGGGTCAGCTCTGCCCTCAGATATGTGATTTTAATTTCAGTGAGATTCCTATGCTATATACTATCATCCAAGAACAAAATTAATTAAGCCCTTTGTGTACAATTATTGGTTCTTTTAAGCTGTGCTGAATTACCTCTCTTCCCAAAAATATCTGTACAGAAAATTAGGACCAAATTCACTGTCAGACACTTTTCTGGGAAAAACAAACAAACAAACAAACATGTGAACAAAGCAAATGAACAGAAACATCCACCAAAAAAATGCCAACACCCCCCTCACAAAAAAAAAAAACCCAAAAACAAAAAACAAACACAAAAAAAACCCCAAAAAACCCTCCTCCCCTCAAACCCATTATATTTCAGTGTGAATGAGAACTAAACCCTCACTGTTTGTGCACAGTTGAACTCGTTGTGATGAGAATAGCAGTTCTCTGATTGCCACTCTTGAGTCGTATTTTGAATAATTTTATTGCTGGTCTGGCTGCTGTCTGTAAAGATGAGGCCACATCTGGTCAAGTGCACAGCCAGTAGGTTCAAGGCTTCAGTTCCCAAATGAATATTGCAATATTCAGACACTTTACTGACCAGTTTCTCTTTTTATAGACCCTGGATGTGGAGAATTAAATAGTATTTACCTCCCAGAAGCTGTAGCCTTCTTAGACCATCTGGGTAATGAGAGTATCATTTACACCATGTAAAACTGTGACATCTGCAAAGGGAAAGGCCAGACTGATAAGATCACACCTTCAAGCAGAGTGAACCAGCCTTAGATCAGTCTTTCACAGTTTGTGGGGTGGCTTGAGTTTTTTTGAAGTTTGTTTTGCCTCAATAGTGGAGTTGAAGTAAATCAATGTTTAGAAAAAAAGCATTGGAACATAGACAAATAAAGCGTTTCCCACAAATAAAAGCATCTTCAGTTCACACTGCAAACAACTAAAAATGTGAGTGTAATGAACAACCACAGTCAGGGTTTCTTTAAAGAACAAGCATGGGCAACCCAAGAATACAATGCAAGCCTTAATTTCATAGGCACAGAGGAAAGATATGTATTTCAGCATTATCAGAGGATGAAGGTTGTCATGTCATTACCATTGTACATATATACCATATACTTTTTAACACTTACATATTTATTAAAGAATGCAAAGATGATCTTTAAAGTAATGTCATTTTACTAAGAGGATTACATCACTTAAAATAAACCACATAGTAATTCCAGTTCTGCTCCCCACAGTAAATTAACATGCATACTGAGTTTCTTACATTTCCCAGTCCAAGAGTAGTCATTTTCTGCATGTGATATTTCCCCTCTTTATTTTATTGGAGGTGACTCATTAGGGGCACAAAAAACCATCTCACTGTGTCCATGTCCAGCATCACCTCTCTGCAGTCACACCAGCTGGACAGTGACATGGAAAACAAGTTCATCCAAGGGTCTCCTGGGGAGCTGCATTGAGGGACAAGACCCAGGGTGCAAGCATTGCCAAAGCTTCCCGTGACATACAAAAGCACACCTGCATTCTCTGCCCCCCAGCTATGATCCTGCCAAATTCCTAGTTCTGTATTGTTTTCTCCTGTTGCATATAGGTAAACCTTGCAATAAAAAGGCCTTGCAAAACATAGTTCAAGCCTTATTATTTGAATTAAACTAGCCTGCTAAATTCCCATTAAAATATTATAAAAATCAAAATCAGTTTACATAAAAATCTATTCTTGTGAGAAAAGTGTGCACCTTCAAAAATAAAATATCTATCCTATAAAAATCCATTAAAAATATAAATATATCTAAAAAAAAATTTAATAAACATATACACTATTCATTACCAACCAATAATCTATGTTTCAACAGATCACTAACCAATTAAACAAATGCCTTCTGATAATCATATAAATATAAATTATATAAATAAAAAAATCAGCTATTCTACATTAAAAAATAAACAAACAAACAAACCTATTCAGCATTCTCCCACACAACTAAGGTGCTTTCTTCAAAACCAGTGTTCCCAGGCAGGCTGGATGGAGCACAGCTGTCCTTAGGTGCCACACAGGATGAAGTTCCTTCCCTGGCCCACATTAATCACAACACATAAGTACTTAGCCTTTTTTTTTTTTTAGGCTCCTATTTTTCCAATAAAATGAAAAAAATGCTACAAGCATCCTTAAGCCTAATTTTCACATCTTTAGGAGTCAGGACTCAAACCGAAATTCTGTTATGGTGGGATTGCACTGCCCAAAAAAAAGCACTCTTATTTTTCTGGAAATACCAGGTGAAACATTACATAACTTTGCAAAGTCAATACAAATCTTGTACTTCCCAAATACAGCACTCTGCTATATTTTCTCTTCGGTTATAATACTCAGAAGATTCCTTATTTAAACTGTTATATCTTTTTTTCCTCCCTATATTTTTCTGGAATTGTCTTTCAAATATTAAAATGTCTACATAGCTATGCTAAAATTCTGATCCTCTTTATCTGATGACAAGCACCATACCAAAAATCTTACCGAAAATGCCACCACCTCTATCCTTTTGTTTCTACTTCTGTCCAGTATCTGATTTATATCAATATAATGTAATGAAAATCAGAATCCTTAATTAATTAGGTTTACTTCAAATCTATTTTATTTTGTTATTGAAACACCTCCCTGAGGACTTGTTAACATATTTAAGGGCATGAATAACCCAAGTAAATAGTCCAAGAGACATCAGAAAGACACATGGATTCAGTCAAATACAGCCTAAAACAAGACAGGAATCTAAAAGGATCACAGAAATATCCAAAATCTCATATCTAGTCCTTGAAGTACCCACATTCCTACCAATAAACTAATCTTTTTCTCCATGAGTTTAGCTTCTGTATCTGTTCTGATAAACACAGAAGTTTAATGCTGACTCCCATTCCCACATTGATGGTTACATTTGCTGCACAGTAATTTCTTAAACACCCAGCCCAAGAGATGAGGTTTTATTAACAAGAACTAATTTCACTGACAGATCAAATACAACCATGGCTTTCTTGCAGATTTTAGAACTGTTTAAAAGCAGAAATATTTCTTCCCATTGGGGAAAAGCAAGACTAAGCAGTACCTAGGTTTCCAAATATTTTCTTTACATAAAAGTACAAATAATTTTTTCCTCAGAGAGTCTAGAATAACTGTTTTGGAGAGTGAACCAATCAAAATCACAGTGAAATTTATTCCTGAAGAAAAACACTGATAGCCAGGACATAACCCCCACAGCAGGGTCAATTGTAACTAAAACCATATCATGGCACGCAGGAGCATCCTTGGCTTCAGATGCACATCCTAACTCCGAAACAGGGAGCCTGACCTGCACGATTTCCTCTTTCCACTCTTCCCACACCCTGGTTTCCACATCAAGGAAACTCTGGGTTTAGGAGGTTTCCTAAATGAACTTTTCTCTGACAGCAAAGTTTCACTATCAGAAGTTTCAGTAGATATCCAACAGTTCTTTAACTCATTCAGAAAAATGCTGGTCAGCTGCAAAGATCTTTACAAGGGCTGCCTAAAGACAAAATGTGCATCAGGCTCCAGGTGACTATTGCACAGACAAGTTATTCTCCCTTTAAACTATCAATACTGAATCTGCACAGGCGCAGCAGATATTTGCACCAAAAGAACAAAATCTAGGGAAGATGTAGCAGATACATTTCTGCTTTTCTGTGTTTACTGTTCCACACCCACCTATCAACTTCACCATGCTGCTGATTTAGCTTTAACTTTTTTTGCAGAATTTTTTGCCCCTGACTGACCAAAATCTTTGGCAGTATTGCTGCTTGGAAAACAGAAACTGCACTGCCAAAATAATTGCCTAGGATGAGGATAGATCCAGTCTCTGGAAAAGGCATCACACTTTCAAATTGCCAGTTTTCACCTGTCCAATGCACTGTGCACTTTGGCTTAATACAGCCTAAGCTGACTCCAGTGAAAACAGAAAAACTCAAGACCAAAGCTCTGACGGGGAAGGCAACTAAGAGCGTCCTGTCCCATTTGGGATTGGAGGCCTGGAAAATAAAGTGTGTGCTGAGTCTACTCAAAATAGCCATGTGCAAGTAGGGGAGAAAAAGGGGTTTACTCAGTAAGTGTTAAGCCTAACATTTTAATAATTCCTTCAACTTTTATTGGCTACTTTAGGGTAGTTTGGGTTTGCTTTTTTGAGGTTCTGTGCCATTTCCATTTGACAGGTGCTTCATATTCCTAAAAATAAGCTCTTTCTGTACCTTAAATTATCTTTTCTTTCTTCTTCACTATTTAAGTGTTAGAATTCTGTAGAAAGTAGAATTTGGCTTGTACTTTAGTACAGTTTCCTTTCAGAAAATCTTTTATTCACAGAATGTAAGGAAAAAGGATCCATGAAGTTATCCACAGTTACCCACTGTCACCTCCTGTAAAAATGCTCCTGTGTTAATGTCAATAATTTTCTTTATTCATAAATTCTATGAGAAGCAGCTAAAAGGGACTGTTCATGTCTTCCAAAGTGTTAGAATTTGGGCCCCTGGTTCTAGAAAGCTTTTTTTTAGACCTTCACTAAAATAAAGGTTGTGCTCAGGTGAGGTTTTCTTCCTCCTCACATCCCAACGGTTCAGATGCAGTTCTCATTTCCAGTCATACTAAATGCTCACAATTATTTTTGAAGATTCTTTCAGGACCTTATCACACATGAACAGTCTCCACCACCTCAGAGAGCTGGAGCTCTCAAGTCACCTCCCAGTTTCATTGCTAGTCTGAGCAGGATAGAAGCCCCACCTGGAAATTAATCCCACCTTTAATTATTCACCTACTTTAACTATTACACTATTAAACAGAAAAAAATTCTACACCAAATTTCCTGGAAAATACGCCCCTTCAATACAGGGCAATATTCTAAAATGAAGCATCATACACAAATTTTAAAAAAGCTGAAATCCACGACTCCAGCTTGCTCTCACTTAGCAACTTTTCAGCTCGAGCCCAGACAATGCAGATATTGTTCTACCTTCAGCTGACAGCAGGGATATCTGGGATGTTCAACAACACATGGAGCCATCTGATGAGAGATCAGGCAGGCAGATGAAGGCAGAGGCACACAAGCTCCTCCAAGAGCAGCCCCTGCCAGCCGGATCCTGCAAGGTGCGGAGAGCCTCGACTCCCCCTGGCTGTGATGGGAATTGAAAGCAGACGAAAAGTTGCAGGAGATGATCAATATCTCCAAGGCATGGGCCCTTAAGGGGCTCAGATTTCAGTTGCCTGGCTCTCACTGCAGATGTGCAACAGGAATAAAACTTCCTACAGCTCTGAGGAGCTGTTACATTGGAACAGAACGTGGCCAAATCTTAATGGCTATAGGGACATTAGATCCCCCTAAAACATAGGGGCCAGCGAGGCAGATGAGCAAGTTTTGAAACCAGGTTGAAAGCAAAGTCCATAAACGTACTAGCCAAGAGTGATAGCTAATTTGCCTGTAGTTCAAATTACAAAATCACCTCTCCTCAAAGGAGCCATGGAGGAAAAACAGCTGTATAACCCACCAAATGGAAGGTACACAACAAACAGAGCTCTCAGACAGTTTTAAACACAAGGCCAGCATTTCTGTAGATGTCCATCCATGATGTCAGCAGCATAGGCAGTGACAGAGTTTAGATAATGTGCCTTCAGCTGACAGGGACTCCATCTAATTGTCATGCTCAGCGGTGTTTCTGTCTCTCAAGCCTATGAGCAGATGCTGCTCACACAGCCCTCTCCTCCCCTCAGGACAAACCGTGTCAGAAACAGGACTCCCTGTTTCAGAAGGATGCCCTAGTCCAGAGTTCATTTAATTTTTTTTTCCCTTTTTGGCCCTTCTTCATATTCTTGCACTACCTCTGGTTGTGTGTGACATCACTTCAAGGAAAAGATTAACACCTTTCCCCTCTTAGTCCATTTACCACCATTTTGTTACTATACTTTATCTTAGTTCTCAAAGCACTGTCCTCTAGAACAGGGTTTGAAGACTTGAGAACAGAGATGAACACTGAAACTACTTCTTGTTTTTTAATTTTATTTTTTTCCCATCAAAGAGCTCTATACAACAGGCTGTTATACAAAAGCTTTGCAGCATAATTATTTTTATTAAAATTAGTATGAACATGATGCACTTAGATAAACTCTGCATTGCTTCAGTAGGCTTTTTTACCTAGCAGGGTTTGGTTTTTTTTATTTTTTATCATTTACACTGTTAAGTCTGTACCTAGTCACATTAGTTGGTCATGTCTAAAACATTATGAATTTTTTGTTTATTTACTGGTTTTAAAAAGTTATGTCAAACAACTCTTAAATATTACAGAACACTTACTCTCAAAAAGCTGCATGAATAAGCAATTGCTCATACACATTATTTGATGGCAGGACAAGGATCCACTTTACAAATTCATGACCCAACATACATATAAGTGAAAATAGGTAGCTAAGCAAGGTATATGAAAGAAGAAAAATGACATATGAGACCAAATAAAAAAAGATCCTTTCAACAAAAAAACACTAAATATGTATGGCTATTCCAGATGTTTCCCGAGATGAAACAAAACATGCAGCGATTGTTAACAGATTGATGATACAGGATTAAAATGGATGGGGGAAAAAAAATTCCAAGGCACTGAATATATGTGACACCTGAAGGCTTCAAGGTCAGGCTGGGAGCCCAAGAGAATGGAGGTTCCAGGATGTCTATCATCCATCAGGCACAAGCACAGTGCTAAAGGAAGCCCAAGAGTGGGGAAAACATTGAGGAACATTCGTGAACAGGAGGGGAATGAGCACGGCCAAACATATGGAAGAATTACTGCACTTTCTTTGTGGATTTACTTTTACCTCCAAGAAGATAAAGAGCAGGATCCCAGAGCATTTAAATGCATTGTGGCTTAGGATCCAACGTTTTGGAACTGATTACAAGGCCCACAAAGACTGCATTTTTCACCTCTGCAGTAATAAGAACCTAAAGTTACAAGCAGCTGAATTGATTATATAACAGACAAAAACCAGCATATGGCATTTTGATGTCTTTGTTTTAATCCTGCAGGTCCCACTTGTAACATTAAAATACATAAAGTCGTCTAATAGTTGTCCATCTTTGTTCATTACTCTTGGAAGTGTTTAGCTAAACAAGAAAAATGCACATTTTTTACAAGTTCTCATCACATGTTTCAGCATAAAATAACAGACTTGCATGTGTCTCCTAACAAAATAGGGTTTAACTGTGCTGCAGGTCCTAAATTGTACCTAACTCCCCTCCTGCCCTCCACATCATTATTGCAATCTCTATTGTTTAACTTCACTTGTTGCTCTGACTTTCCAGTGTGGGTGTTGAACAAATTTAGAATCTCTGGATTATTTTTTTTTTCACTTTCATCCACTCAGCAGTATTTATTTTGAATCCTGGCACTTTGATACTGGGGGAATAATACCAGACCCCAGTAAAATCAAACAGAGGTGTTAGATTCAAGGACACCACTGTTTCCCATGTTCTGGCTATGTTTGCCATGAGGGTAAGTTGCAGCTGAGTGAAGACAGACTCAAATTCCTATTCCAGAACAAACAGGTCTTTCTGTTCCCAAACACATTTTTAGCTTATCATGAAAAATGATATCATGATATAAGACTCCTATCCAAGATAATAAAGATGAGCTCCAACTATGCAGGTTCAACTTGTGAGCTTAAATGAGTAGGGAAAAAAGTGACAGTTTTTTCTCTGTGTGCTATATTCTACATTTATACATATTAATGTTGTTCTATCTTAATTGTTGACAAAAAAATGGACTCTGAAGCAGTGATTACCAGTCAGGAACTGAAAGCTTGGAGCCATCACATACATTGTCATGAAAATGAGCTCAGGAGCTTAAATAACCCACCAAAACAAAACAAAAAATTCCAAGGAAGAGCTTCACTAAGCCAGCATGGTACTGGACATCCAGATTAAAAAAAAAAAAAAAAAGGCAACCTCTTTCACCTCAAAATTTGTTTCAGAAACATGCTAGCAAAAACCTGAAAATCCTTCTAGATCGACCAGTGAGTACAGAGCTGCTGATCTTCTTTTCCTTACACAGAATCTTGATTGCTACCCACAGGTGAATATCAGTCACCCTTTAAATAATTTTCACTGTTCAGACTCTTACATTTTCCCACAAAAGCTACTCCTGGCCCCAAAGACACAATCCTGGCTAAATGATCTGACCCGGTTCAACTGCTCTAAGCTGCTCCTCTCCCCCTGGAAAGGAAATGAATCAAAAGCTTCCACAGGGATGTGAAGACTGATTAAATTTCTGTATTTTCTTCTCCCAGAGCAAAAGCACTCCATGGTAATGGGGGGACATAAACTTGCCCAGTTTCAGCGAGAAATGGAAATACTTGACTGTTCTTACAAAACTTTCCAGAATAAAAGTGAAAATGTGTATAAATAAAAGTGAAAACTTTGATATAGCTCTTCACAGTGAGAAGTGGCAATATTTTCTATTTATGCTTCACTCACTAGAGAGGTTTCCAAACCTATGAACCTATGGTTTCAAAACTACCACCCCTATACTATTTCCAGCTACCACTGAAATCTCTCAACTCTGTAGAGTTCTTGCAAAAGTTTTTCCCAATTCTCTCAATTGAAAGTGGATCCCAACTGAAGCTTTCTAGTTTTACTCATTACAAAATTAAAGAGCGTGTCCCTGGGTAGGTAGGAGCACAGGACTAAGAATAACACACAATTATTACCTATTTTACACACCATGGTATCTGAGCCCTTAAACAAGATGAGAATCAATTTCTCATTTTCTAAAATTAAGTTTTATGAACTGTGGTCATGTATTACCAATTTTAAGACCGAGGTAGTGTCACAAACACACTTCAAATAAAAACTACCAGAAAACTAACTTATTAGCAAAATAAAATGTATTAGGTGAAAGCTACTCAAGAATACAGTAAAAAGAAAAATTATTCTCAGCACCAAGAGAAGGAAAAGAGAGAGCCTTGGGCAATAAGAAAAATATAGGTGGATGTGTGGAATTCTTTCTCTACTTTACTCTTTTATTTCTCCAGATAGTGGAATAAGACTTCCTGAAATTTCTGGCATAAATGCCTTTGCTGATGCAGGAGAATTGAAACCTACTAACCAAAACCATCAAACACTGACTCGGATTCATGGTACAAAAAAAGAGTTAGAATCCCAAAGAGCTTTGCAACAGCCACACTTAAAACCTTGATGCTACTTTGTTCTGTGCTAAACATTGCCATCCTTGTCCTTCCTTGCCCTGCAGGAGCCTTTATCAGTGCACCTCACCTTGGGCTCTGCTGGCTCTCCCAACTCCCACAGCAGATTTGGGACTTACTGAGGGTAATTCGCTAGTTCTGCATTTCCTTAGGGGAATAAGAACAAAAGAAAGCCCAGAAAATCCAAAGCAGAAAGAAATGGAAAAGAGTCAGGCTAGGAATGATTTTCCAGTGATATTTTTTTAGTTTCACTGCTAAAAGGATTTTGGGTTCAGAGGTGCAATCATGATAATTTAGTCTGACTAAATTTTACAGTCTCTTATGCAGCAGCTCCAGCTCAATTTGTAACCCACTGAGTGACCTTGTCACTTCCCCTCTCAACAGCCCCTGCAGGGGTGAGAACACCATCTATCTCCTGAGATCTGAGATTTCTTCATCTCAAAAAGCTGGATGCCAGCCTTGGGAAAACTTGGCTATTTGCCAAGTAGTCTTAACAAACAGGCCCCATACTGATACTTCACATGAGAAATAGCTGAGCAAACCAAGTGTCATTTTGAGGTAAACCTAGTAAAAGTTTTCTTTTTTGTTTAAATTAGAATTATCTCCCTTTTACTGTCAGGCCTAAGTCAAAGCTAGCACATTTTAGCCCATGAAGAAACTTCAGGAGTCAAAAACATGCCATTATACTGAACTGACAACATAATATTTCAGGGCAATTGATGGGACAGAAAATATTTACAAAATATTAACACCAACAAATTAATATTAATATTATCCTTACGGACATGGTGAAAATACTGTTCAGTTAAAGAGTGTCTGCCTGAGATTCTCATCTTGTTCTGGCTTCTTTCTTCCACCCTCTGCTGCAATTAAAGCTCCATTAACAGCTCTAAAGAAAACCTTCCAAAGCAGCACCTTCCTCTTGCCCACCTAATATCCTTCCCTGCCAACCTCAGCAGCTCCTCTATCTAAGCTTAACTCTCATTTTTTTCAAAGCCCAGAATCTCACATTTGTCATGTTCAGGAAGGGGTCTGAATTCGTGAGTTTTTGTGGGCACTTTGAGTGCACCCTAAAACTACTTTTCATAAAATACTTCCCATGTAAATCAAAGTCCCTGATTCTCTCCAAAACTTAGGTACATTGCAAGAAGCCGAACTGTTATTTTGGAGAAATAACTTTTTTTACAAAACGACTGCTTTATAAAACACTAAAGGCTTTCTTTGTGGTGATAAGCATTACTGTAGAGTGATGCAGTTAAGAATAGATCAAGACAATTTAAAGCTGACTCAAAAATACAATCTTCTAAGGCAAGAAAAGTTAGGGAAAAAAGATATTTTTCTTATTTTACATTAAACTCATAAGTATCTGGAGTATCTTTATAAATACATTGTGGTATGGAAGAAATCTATCATTAGATATTTGGTAGCTTTTTATTGTTCTAAATTAGCTGACCTCAGAAAACGTGTTTTGCTTCTTGTGCCTCAGTCCCTACCCCATCTCCCTCTTGCAAAATATTTACAATAGGATCCTATTCACTTATTACTTCATGAGGACACTGTGTATTTTTTTTTTTTTGCCAGCAGAAATCCCCAAGTATGTCTTTATTTCCTAACAATAATCTTTACAACAGCAGTAAAAAAGAAGGAATATCAGATCAGCACCAATGAACAGAGCTGTCAGAAGATATCAATAAAAAATATTCCAGGAACCCCTGTACTCTAAACTTCCACTTTGAAGCAAATATTTTTTAAAAAAAAAATCTCTTTATCTGTTTGCTATTTATGTTTTGTTAATAATTTAACAGAGCTGTCAGTGCCATGGTGGCATCAGTGCCATCACTGCAGGGATACCCTCAGCTGCACAGTGCAGGATTCCTTTGCTCCTTGCAGTAGAATCATTTCCTTCCCAATGTAAGGCAAACAGTCCCCAACTGTTCAGACAGCTATTATTGAAATACCAGATTATGACTCTGCAAATCCTCTCCAAAAGAAGTCAAAACATATTCAGATAAAAAAAAAAGTTAGAATCAGTGAACGCTACAATCAGCCATTTTAACTCAGCAATAAGACCTGTTTGCAGGCTTTCTTTCCCTGCCCTATAGCCTAAAGCCTCTCCAAATGTTTTCAATTTACTTTATTTTACATTATTTTCAAGCCTCTAATGTAGATGATTCTCAATCTCTCTAGCTGATTAATTGGCACCTCTTACCACACTGCATGAAAACCTCACCATTTTCACTGGAGGCTCTTCTGTGAGTGAAATTAGTCCCACCAGCATTGCTGCCTGCTCATTGTGATCCTTCTCAAACCTCACAGCCCATCTGAAACCTGCAGTCATTTGCAACCCATCCAACTCTGTTCATATTCCATCATTCCCAACACCTTCTGTGAAGGAGTGAGCCATGATCCCCAAATTATCCTAGAGCTCAAACAGAGCCAGTCAGCTGATGAAAACAACAGGCTGAGCACCAAAGGGCATCATTTCATAGCTCTGAAATATGATTAAAAACTTACAAATGATACATAACCCCTGCTGCAAACCAGATTGACAAGCATTCCCCCCTTTCCAAAGGACCCAGGCTTTAATCTGGCGTGCTAGAAATCCTGACAGGCCAAATGTAACACTTGCAAATGGTGTTAGAGCTCAAACACTGCACTTAAAATAGGTTACACACAGATATGTACAGAGAGAGCCAGAGGGGGAGAGAGATGGCTCATAAAACAGGCTCAAAGTACTTCATTTTGCTGCCTCAGACAATTCCTTTAATAGAAAGTATTTCTGCTGCAAGAAAAGAGGCTTGAAGAAGGCCTCACATAGAGCAGTCCTTTTAATGTGTATGTTTATTACTTTCCCATTATAACCTCATGAAGAATTGTGACTGGCTATGTCAATCCCTGGAAGGATGTGTCCTTCCTCATGTGTGCCAGTCCTTCTTGGTGTTTCATGCACCCAACTACTTCTGCAGCCCATGGTTTGTGCCATTAAAAAAAAAAAAAAAAAAGGAATTTTTGAGTGTTTGATTATACCAAGCTTCCCTTCTCCCTGTCCATTTCTTTACCCCACTCCACTGGAGAAAGCTCCTTGCCACACACACTGGCAGCTACAAATAGTTTGAACTACGATTTTTTCTCCTTCCCCTGTATTTGTTCATGGGATTTAAATGACTGTAAGAAGACAAATGACATATTAGGATATATTCAGCTTTTGGCAGGTTACCTAACAATATTTTTCAGCAGTGCTTATGTCCTGTCCGATCTTATGCATGATAACTATTGAGTATTTACATAATAATATTTATTCATTAAGACCTTTGCTTCATCTTTCAAATTTCCTTCTCTTTTACCTAAAAAAGTATTCTTATGAATTAAATGAAGTCACATAAGCAGATGTCTCTCAGCTCCTCTGAAAACACCTGAGTCACAGCACTGAGCAGCAATGGTCTTCATGGGAACATTGGTACAACTGAATTATGGCTCTAAACATTGAATCTGAATAATTAGAGGCCTTGTGAACATTTCTAATAAAGGTTGTAAATAGTCACATCTCTTTTTCACTTGGGTCCAATGCAACTTTTATAACCTCTCTTGATTTCATTTGAAATTAAATACCATTAACTATACCTCTCAAATAATAAATAATTAACAAATCTTACTCTAAGATTAATCAATCAAATTATCTTACAGAAAACATTTTGTTTTCTCTTGCACCTCACACTCTTCACCTGAGCCTTTCTGGCTATATGTAACTTTAACCCAGTACAATCCCACCATACCATTTCACTAAATAACCTAATTTTTAGTTCCTCAGTAGCCAGGCCAAACACAGTTTAAATAATAAACATATTTCATCTTTACCTGGTGCTTTGACACTTTCATAAGAGGTGGAAATCCCGACCTCCAGACCAGCTCTGCAACAGGAGAGAAAGAGAACAGCATCACCAGCTAATACATTCTCCACCTGAAAGAGATAACAAAAATCCCCATGAGGAACACCTGTACTCAAGCAGCTCCTGTTGGGGCTCTGATGGATAATTACTGTACAGGTGTATCCCAAACCCTTCTGGATGTACTTTAAACATTCCACAGAACTTCTGGCAATGACTACTTTTTATTTCCCTCTCCACTTGCAAGTATAACCCTGCCATATGCTCTACACACATGAAACACAGACATGCCAGTGGATTCAGAATTAGTGACAAGGACAGGGTTTAACAGCAGCTCTGCAGTGTGCTCAGAGATTCCAAAAGGAATCCTCAAATCCAAGTGCACCATACAAGTCTTTGAAAGAATCTATCCAAAATCTTAATAAGAATATTAAATGTAAAAAAAATCACAGCATAAACCACTAATTATTGTCCTGTAGCAATGAGAAATCTTTGCTGAAAGGGATGCAGACCCTCCACTGTCCCTGTTGCCTGCTCCTGGAGCTTTTCAGCTGGGACAATGTCTCTGACTGAAAACATCTATCAGCTGCCCAGAATTTATCTGTAAGAGACACTGCTTAAATATAACTCAGAGTTGTCACTTTCAAAAACCCTCAAGTGAAAAGACAGAAAACCTAGACATCTTCTGATAAAGAGAAATAACTTCAGTACAGAACAACTGCCCTCCCCTGTTTCCCTTCATGGCCATTTGTGAACACCATCCACTGGTTCTCATCACTACTTGTGAACTGCTTTCAGAGGATTTGTGAAAGGCAAACCTAACACAAAAGCAAGTATTATGTGGCTTAAATTCTCTATAAAAGTGTCCATACCAGCAAAAGGAAATGTTTCCATCTGTATGCTCTTATTTAATTTCTAAGTTTCCTTACCTCTGTGATCAGGTGTAAATTCTTTCCCAATTCATTCTGTAAATTCCACTATTTCCCTGTTTCCCCTCCAAGCAAATAAATTCTCCTTCCTGTGGCAGTGATAGTGGGGCCAAGGCACATTGACAGTTCTAACATTCACCAAAGGGATTCTCTGAGCCAGGCACTTTTTAGAGAAAATGCAAAAGAAGGTGACAGGCAGGCTCAGTCTGGGTGATGTTTAACAGATTCCTGATCACCTCTCATCCATTGGTGCACAGGAATGTATTTCACAGGAGTTTAACTTCCCAAGAGTGAAAACAATAATCCCAGTGGATCTCCTGACTTCTTGCTGCTGAAGTCACCTCTGTGAAGTGAGGAGAGTTTTGCTGATATAATGCAGTGTAATTTATGAACCACTTCAGACACAGTTTGTCCAAATGTCTTTTGAAAACTTGGTCTGGCAAGTATAAGAGCTGCATTAGCACTATGCTGCTAAAACTGCCTCAAGGGTTATCAAACTATCCATCTATCTTTCATGGAACCTGGAGGTGGAAAAGAGCTCATAGGTGCTTAGCTCATATCTCTGCCAACACAAAACTGCTCCATGCTGTGCTCCAAGAGGTTTGTCCAGTTTTTAATTGACTAAAGAAGCTCCCACCATTTCTCCCAATGGAGAAACTATTCTCTACCATAAAAGATTTCACTGCAAAGAAACAATTCCTGACACTTAGCCTAAAATATTCCCTTGCTGACATTTTTACATTCATCTCTATTTTATACACACATATATTTATATACACAGGCTATACAGCGAAAGCCAAACTGCTCCCACTTACATCATACAGCCTTGAAAAGTCAGTCCCATTGCCTTGGTGTAAGGCTGGAAAGAATTTGTTCTCATGCTTTGTTCTTTGGGATATCTTAGTGGGGGTAACAGCTTGATTTTCACAACACACATTAAAAGAATAAATTATATAAACTGTCAGAAAACCTCACATCAAATGAAAATCTGCAATTTTGCATTAGCTGGGCCCTTGTTGAAAGCTATTTTAAAAAGCAAAAGGTGCTGGGGAGTGTGTAGGTAGTAGAATGATGTCATTTACCAGCAAGCAGATGCACTCACTGCAAATTTTTCTCATTGCAAGAAGTTAATTTCTGTGTAGAGCTGCTGCTTCTTGGTTCTTCAAGTCCATTAAAAGGTACCATAAACAAAACCAGCAACAACTACATTTTGGACATGTAGATCCCTTGGCTCCTTGCAGTAGTATTTAATCAGGGGATGTTGTGTATTTATACTCTGTTCATTTCTGACCAGCATCTTTAAGGATACAAAACTGCAGCAGCTCCATGGCACATGTGACCCAGGAATTAATAAATCCTACATCACCAGTTGCACAACGGTTTTGCTAATCTAGTTTTCCTAGATATCCCCTAAAAATAATCGTTTTTAAGAAAACCTGCTCCTTTCAAAAGTTCAAAATTCCTTTCAAAGCAGAAACCAGCAAAGCAATTTGTCTTTAAGTTTTAATCTGGATCACTTTGATTATTGATCAGACTGTTCAATGCAATTTTCTGAAAAATTGTACCATAAGTAGTTCTAGAAAGGGGGTGTATGCTTCAGAGTTAACATCTTTATATGTGAAATAAAAGCTGGATTTGAGCCCTGGTAGATATTAAAAACAGATGATTTTTTTCTGACTTTCACTGACTAGTCCTTCCATTAGTTTTCTCTTTAGGTTTGCCAAAATTACTTGTGACATTTTATTCATTGGCACAATAACTGTAGGTCATTTTCAATAACCCATGGCTAGCCCCATACAAAGAGATTAAGCAAATTCCCTTATTTCTCATGGGAAACGTTAAGGTCAGTTTTAAGGCTGCAGAAAGATGGAAGGGTTAAAATTCCACCATCAGAGCTTCTCCAGCAATTACAGATGGAAAGCAAAAGAAATCAATGTTAATTGCACCAGTCCCTCAGGAAGGGGAAACAAAAATTTTCAAAATGAAAAAATATCTTTCTCTCTCTCCTTTTTAAACTGGAAAACTGAAGCACTTTATCATCCTCTCTTAGTCACAGCTCTTGTGAGGAAGGAATGCTGCAGAGACCTCAAAACCAGAACACCTGATATGGTACCCCTGACCCAGCTTTGGTCATCCTTACCTCCTGCCATCACTCTGATTTTCAAGAAAAATGCTCCTATGGCTGGAGATGTAGGAACAGTGAGAGAAACCCACAAAAGTTTCATGGCAGATTCACTGACCTTGCTCTCTTACAAATCACTGTTACAGCTGAGACCAACACCTAGGCTGAGCCCATCTCCTGATGGTTTGGGTGTCACTAACTAAAGGCAAGGAATTTACAACAGATAAGAATTTTGGGCAATTTCTACTGAGACACAGCACCTGGTACTGCAGGGCAACTCCCAGCTCACCCCAGTTCCACCCTTTGGATTTGTTGGTCCATTCATTCAGCCTCCAGGTGACTCCAGTGCAGAACAAGCCATATCAGCAGAGCTGCAAGGATTGAAAGCTTTGGATGTTAGGAATTCCTTTTACACAGCTCCATACATCTCCAGATTCCCTAAAGAAAAGCAGGCCAGCAGTCTGACAAAAAACATGCTGCCTGAGCTACTGCATTTTAAGTTTGCAGTGCTATAGAGATTACGAATGCCCAAATCAGCACTTTCCCCCCCCCCAACGTTTTTTAAACCTAAAATACTTTCCCTTATGGACCTAGTTTGTCCTTGTGACCTGCAGAGTGTGGCAGTTCTGCAAAAACAGGCCTTCAACAGTGGCTTTGTGAGAGTCTAAGTAAGGCTCATTGAATCAAGCCAGAAGTTCCTCTGTTTATTTATTTTACTTTGCTAATGCAAACTAGCCCCCTCAGAGCTTACATGCAACTGGAGGCCAGGATTTTTCTGGGTTTTGGTTGTGTTGGATTTCTATTTTACTTTTCTGGCTTTAAAAAATCCAAAAACCTCAGATAAAATTAATCCCTCAGTAATACTTCTGTAATTCAGTGTACAGATGATAGTTAGATGCCGTTGCAACCAGAAATGATGATGACATGGTAATTATATTAAGAGTTATCTTATTCAAACTAATTTCTCTGAGAATGGAACCTGAAAATCTGATCAATGAAATCCCAGAGAAAGGTCTCTGTTATTTTTGCAAAACTGAACTGCTTTGCTTGCAGATAAGGGACAAGTTAGCTAAAAAGAACTGGTCTGAAATAGCAAAAAGGGGCAAAACCACAAAGATACCTAAAACAGAAACATGGGATAAAATGATATTTTTATTTAGCCCACAAAGCTTTAGCAGGCCTGTTTGAGAAAAAAACATTTTAAAGATAAATACCTGAGATCAGGCAGACATGAAGGTGTTGTCTGTGGGCAGGATTGTCTAGCAATTCATGCACATTTTGAGATTATTAAAGTAAATCTGAAACGTAACTGTGAAATAACATTATATGCTTCTGCCACTGCTGCTGCATGTGGAAGAAAACATAACAGTAGTAGAATGGCTCTCCCAAGTACCATTACAGGCATGTTTGAGAGATGGAGCTTTAAAATAAATCTTCCCAATTCCTCCCTTATCACCTCTATCTGTGAAATTAGATACTGTAGAAGAAACTGGATTATCCAAACAGTACAGAAAATCCAGCTCACAGTGTTCAAGTGCATGGTGGTAAGGGTTTGGTTTGTTATCATTTCTCATGCCTTGTAAGAAAACCACCAGGGACACGCTTTGCAACGCAAACTTTTTGAGATTTTTGTGGTAGCTGTAACTTGAGGAGACAAATTGCATTTATAAAGGAGGAGAGTCCAAGACAAAATATGAGTCTATTCCCAGGCAACTGAAATTTCCATTCATATTGAAAGATTTTGGCAAGAAATTTCAAAGTCTTGCCGAAACCTAAAAGAGCTCTTGCTGCAGATTGAGGCAAAAGCAAATGGCTGATGAATGACGAGGTTTCAGGGATAAAACTCTTCCAGTAAGAGTTCTGGCAGGTGTCTGCAGTTCTGAGGGGCATGAGGCTGGAGCAGGGATCCAAGTGCTGCTTATCCACATCCCTGGAAAGCACTCTTACTGTAAGACTTTTCATTTTCAGCTGCAAACATTTACACAGCTGAAATATTTGCCCTAGCCCTGCAGGAGAAACAGATTATGGTGGATTCCCCATCCCTGGAAGTGTTCAAGGCCAGGCTGGATGGGGCTGTAACCTGGTCTAGGGCAATGTGCTCTTGCCCATGGCAGGAGGGATGGAACAGAATTGTCTTTGAGGTCCCTTCCAAGCCAAATCATTCTATAATTTTGGGATATTACAGGAAATACAACGAATGGTCATTGTGGATCATTTAAAAGAGCAAGAGACTCCAAGTGGACAGTCTCAAACTGGTCCATAATTCCTATCCAGAGGCAACAACATCAGCAACAGTGATAAAAGAAGTAAATAAATTTCAAAGTGATAAGATTTTAACCCATATTTGTAATGGTAAGTGTGGGGATCTTCTGTTGTCACTGAACATCATTGTTCTGATTCAATTCCTACTGGGAGAGATGCTCTCACCTAGCACCAATGCTATAATTCAGGGTTAGTTTGAAAGCTTAGGGAAATCCCTAATTCATTTCACATATATGAGGAAAGCATTTTGGAAAGAGGCAGCCTGGCCAGTTTTGTCATTTTTACACATCTTCCTTGCAGCCTTCTTTCATTATTACTTTATCTTGTGGTTGAAAAAGTTGAGTTTGCTTTTCATCTTCTGTAGCCTAAACATTTCAGAAAGGATGAGCAAAAAGACGTTGATTTTTCACATTGGATGGCTTCAGCTGAGCTCCAAATTTAGAACTATGTGCTGGCAAATGCCCCACTCCACTCCAATTTTATTTTTTTAATGAGATACCCAGAGTAAGTGCTTTCTCAGATTATTGCCTCCCAACTTGCATGATTTAATCATGATATATGTCTTTAGTTTGGATTCTATATTTGAATTCTAAACTTGGAAGTTTCACCCTCCAAGTCCTTAGAATACTGACTAGTATGAATTACTCACTGTATCTAAATTTTTCTCTCAAATTACACAGGGCTGGTGATCAGATCAACAGTTCTAATCATGGTTTTTGTGATCCCAGTAGTACTCTGAAGAAAGTACAGTGGCTGTATGAGGGCCTGAAGATGGCTGTATCTGCCTTCTCCTCTCTTAGATCTCTGACTTTGGATAAATACCTTGGCTGCCAAAATGAAACCTGTTCAGGCGAAAGCGCATGGGTGGCAATTCACTTTCACAGCTTTGGATGAAACCCACACATTTTACACCAAATTTGGTGAGGACTTCCCCAGTATCTTTATCACTGTGCACTTCCAGAAGGAGCCTTGCATCCTTTAAGGGCTTCAAGCAATGGTGACAAGAGGTCACCCAGCCAGCACACCTGAACAGGGCTCAGGTTGTACCAGAGCTTTTTCAGGCCTCCAACAGAATGTCACAGCATGCGTGCAAAGGAATGAGGGAAATGATACCAGAAACTAAGGACAAAAATAATTTTACAGAAATACACCCCTGACAACAGTGCGAGAAAAGCCATCATCTCCTCCAGGTTCCAATACATCTGAACGCTGAAACCATATTTGTCTTTGGCATCTGGCAATGTCATTTAATACATTCTTATGGCCCTGCATGCAGTTAAGCATGCACTGTATATTATTTTATGATGTTTGGATTGGAATCATACTTTCTGGGTACAAGTATTCATGTTTTTGCAGATTCTTGTGTAAAGCTGGGAGAACCTGTTTCCAATTTCATGACCGTTTATCGCTAATCCAAAATGACTGCAGCATTACCTACAGACAGGAAGCTGGATGAGGTCTTGTGTGCTTTGGATTCATCATGCTCTTCCCAGGAAACTCTGTTAAACTAGTTTTATGCTTACATGAGAGGAAGACAGAAATTACTAATGGACATGACTGTGCCTAAT
The DNA here is from genome assembly GCA_013397075.1 of Rhabdornis inornatus. Taxonomy (NCBI): domain Eukaryota; kingdom Metazoa; phylum Chordata; class Aves; order Passeriformes; family Rhabdornithidae; genus Rhabdornis; species Rhabdornis inornatus. The sequence continues at coordinate 724,363 of VWZS01010226.1, read as the reverse complement.
CTATATATAGTTTTACAAAATAAAGTTAAAACTGAGATGGGTCTTGCAGCAGCTCTTCATTCATATGAGCTCAAATAATCATTTCAGCGTTCCGTTCAGGTTTCTGCTCCTGCTTTCTGAAAGCTCTAACAGCATAAAAGCACCCTGCACTCACTAGTCCAGGCAACCTTCAGGAATTTTACTGATTTTAGTCTCTAGGCCTAACAGTTAACTTTTCCTGAAATAACCAAAATCTTGCAGCAAAACAATTCTTCTGTATAATTCACGCTATCATCTGGCAAGAGATTATGGTGGACTACAGTCATATTACATGTCAAAGAAAACATGTTGTAGAATATTCCCTTGTGGAGCAAAAACCAATGTTGACAAGACAACAGGCTAAACTGTCCTCCAGAACAACTGGGAACTGCCTAAGAAAGAAGCACTTACCATTTAATAACTTCTAAAACTTTAGAGGCTCATTTTGCCCAACAGCTGATTTAGAATTATTCTAATAATTCTTGTGAGAAAAGGATTTCTGCTGATTTACGGCAGTCCAAGATTTTGATGGATAGAAATACCTGTCAGATTACTCTCTTAATAATTCTGGAATTTTATGTTTAATCATAATCATACAGTAAAGGTTTGCATAATTTTTTCCTGTTAGAAAGTTAATAATTTCATTGGAAATTTGCTGAAAAGCATTAGAATCCTATTTGCCTGAGAAGGATTTGAACTGATTGGATTGTTTATTATTCTGTTCAAATACTTTGCTCATTATGTCACTCAAGCAAGGTTTTCAAGGAACATGTATTGTTGGCCAGTTAGAAAAATTACTCTAAGTTTAACTTTAAATTAATTGAACCTGTAGTTAGTTGGTGGTAAGCTTAAACAATAGCAAGCAACCATCGAAGCTGCATTTTCATTAGACAGCATTTAATATTAAGGAACATCTACATGACCCATTCAGCACAGAAGGGAGAAAAATGAAAATATGAATTTTAAAAATACTGTACATAACAGTAAGAAAACAATAAAAGGTATTAATAAGGCTCTGAATAAAGTCCTTTTTCAGAAACCATTTAAAATTATTTGATATGGTGTCATACATTTTTAGGTCATTTGTTCTTTTACAAACTTTCCTCAAGAACATGAAATTTCAGTCAACCAAGTCCAAATGCCTGCATCTAATCCCTTCCCTCATAACAATTCCATACCTAGATTTAATTCCCTGAGAAAAAGCCGTACCTACACTTGCTCCTTTCTCTTGTTAGAAAATTGAAAAAGGAAACCCCCTTTATGAAGGGTACTGCTCTCAGTGCTTCTGAGCATAATGGAGATCTCTGAAGAAAGTGTTTTCTAGTGCTTGCTTAATCTATAGGATAACATTTGGCACTTTTTTCCTATTGAAAACAACTCATGGTTATTTGACTAACATAATCGTGAATTACACCATGCTTTGGTGTTTCTTTGAATGATTTATGTTTTTCTACATTACTTTATAAGTGTCTTCAGGGGTTTTCTCAATAATTTTATTATTGGATTTTTATGTATTTCGTTACAGTACATTATGATTTCCCTGGCTAGCTTTTTTTAATGTCCAACCATTGAAAAGACTGTAAATGTAAAAATCAACAAAGAATATATGTCAAAGTATGTTCACAATCGATTTGTAAACCCCTAGAAAAAATTACATTTGTAGGAAACTAAGAACAAAGCCATGTTTGTCCCTTGCCACTTGAGCTCTGGAGTGTGAAGCCCACCAGAATCCAATAGCTGTGAAGCCACAGGCACTACTCAGTATCCTGAAGGGAAAATACTGAGGCAGCTCCCTTTATCCATTCAGCACAACCTCCCCCCTCCTCAGAAATACTCTGTCACTCGGGCTTAGTATTTTTCAGGGAGATTCTGGGTGATTTTTTCACCCAGACAAAAAGGAAAACAAATGAGAACCATGTCTACTTGAACACCATGTACTGACAGAAGTCAAGCATCTCAAAAGGGAAAACTACCATCCATCACCTTCCCCAAAGGAAAAAGTATTTCAGCATGAAAGGGAAGTATGAAGAAAGAATTTCTGGGGTGTACAAGAATGAATTACCTTGACAGGCTGGGGAGGCACAAGAGGATCCAGAAATCATGAGGATGGCTGTGCCCAATATCTATGTAGCAAGTCATAAAATGCTCCACACTTTCTATCTTTTCTTCCTGCAAAATAAGGGACTTGACTGATGATCACAGTCACACACCTAGTGCCAGGTGTCACATCCAGAGGAAAGGAGGAGAGAAAATGCTCAGTTCATGGGAAAATGTCACAGTTCAAAATACCTACAGGACTATCAAGGACCCAGAAAACAGTTAATGGAAGAAGCATCAAAAGGTGCCAGTTCCATTTCCACCTTCCGGGACCTCTTGGTGAGACTTCAAAGAAGGTCATGAACTTTGCTGTGCCCTAATATCTACAAGATGTTTTTACATTCCAAATTACTCTCCAGTTTGTTGAGAAATAGGCTCAGTCCTTTCTGACAAATATTTCACATGGAGTAGTTAAATAGCCAGCAGACAAAAAAAGTGTGTGAAATCATCAGACACCTTCCTGACTATTCAGAATTTTCAATTCATTGTCATCATTATCGTTGAAAAGTGTTTCTCTTCAAATAGCACAGATTTGTCAAAACAAAACCATTTGTATGAATGTATCAATTTAAACTTAAATTGCTCCATGGCCAAAACACAATTTATGTTGCAATCCCAAGATTTTTTACTACTACCCATCTCCCCTATATCTTAAAGGGGAGAGATTCATCTCAGGAATGCAGATTTAAGTCCTGGTTTGGCTCAGAGATAAGAGGTCTTGAATCTGTGTCACACAAAGCAGAAGTCATCTATAACCTTAACCAAAGGACACAATGGTCTTGTTCATAATTTTTTTTCTTCTTAATTGCTATCGTTATCCAGACACAAAGTAGGAAAAATTCTACATCCCCATTTTATTTTTACTTTTTTTTTCCCCTGTGGGCTGGGAAATCTATTTCCTGTTCAGCTTTAGGAACAACTTACTCGCCCCCATACCATTTGTCCATCGTAGGACTTTCTGTACCCTCAGTTATTTTCTCTCTTTTCCTAAAGCTGCCATCAGGGAATTACTGCTCCAGGTTCATTTTTGAGCAACTTCCAGGGATAAAATGGGTCTGTCAAAGCAAGTGCAGTGCTTCCTGTTAGTTATATTCAACCTGTGAAGGCAGAGCTTGGCCCAAGTGCTGCACATCCAGCAGCTCTGAGTTTGTGAACCTTGTTGGCTTCTCATTTCAGGAGACAAACCAGCCTTTCCCACAGCAACCTGCTGTATGGTTAAACAAAAAAAAAAAGGAAAAAAAAACCAGCAAAACACATGGGTTTCTGAACACACTGAAAAGATATAAGACCAATAAGTTCCAGCTGCTTTGCACTCCTTTGGCAGCAGAAAACCGCTGTAAAGCTGGTTTATCTGTGTTTAGCCAAGCCCATGGATACTTTGCATAATTGGAGTATGGAAAAGTCAGGACTTTATACTGAATCTGGCCAGTAGAAAATATTATACTGCTACTAGACAAAGCACAGAGAGATAAGACACAAAGCTACCTTCAGCCTGCTGTACGCTATTGTTTTGGACTAAATCTTGTCACAGGTTGCCCAGAGGGGGAGGAAGAATCTTCATTTTGTTCTTCTCAGTTATGTATCTGAAAAATGCTCCACACACATGCTTCTTTAAAGATACTCAAAGCAACAAATAACCACATTTAAATGTTCCAAAAGTATCAGTTTTTAATGATACTTTGAATGCATTTTGTTATACCACATATTTGAAATATTATGAAAATTGGCAAAGTTGTCCCATTTTAAACAGACAGTATTTTATACAGGGGATATATATTTTAAATACATGTGCAATAAATTTTAAGCAAATGCATTACAAGTATATAGAAAACCTGTATTTTTTTTCCATGTGCAAAGCAATGATCCCTGTTCCTGCCATTTTATTGCTCACTGCAGACAGTTATGTGAAGCAGACTGCATTAATTTTATTTTTTTTTCTCCTAGAAATCTGGAAAATTTTTGCAGATCCCTCACTTACCGTTAGCACGATAACTGAACCCTATTACAGACACCATGTAGCTGCAGCGTAAAAGCTACCTCTTGAGCTCTACTGACAGAGCTGTGTGTTTTAACATGAGCTCTTAAAAAGCTGGAAAGCAAATCAGTCCTACTTGGGTTCATGTCCTTGCTCCTCAGAGATCCATATCTTTATACCCTTGACTTAATCATGCTGCATCTAAAAGCTTCCACTCAGTTTCCTCTCAGTACTGGAAATATCTGCATCAGAAGCAAAGGGCCACAGTTAAAATAACTCGGTGACTAAACCAAGGATTACTCGCAAAATCCCCCTAATGTTGGTGGAGCGATTTCATTTCACAACCAATTTGTTGTCACTTCCAAATTTTAGAGTGTTTTGAGCACTGAGAGCGCCGGCGCTCGGGGTTTAGCACTTGGGATCATAGATCCTTCTTGGCTGTAAAACAGCTTTTGTTTGTTAAGAATGAATTCCCAGCTGAAAGTAAATTTATTCATATGCTATAGTAAAACCAAACAACTGATCTGCCTGGGATGCAGAGTTCCAAGCCATTCTATGGCACCTCTCAGGTGCCCAAACAATAAGAAATTAGGAATCAGAAGAAAGACAGATCTGTTCTCCAGTAGTGTAAACTTTTGATCCTACTTGTAAAGAAAGTTATTTTGTTCAGGGGCAAATCTATTTCTGGAACTTTAAAAGATTTTTGATTGTCATCTCATTCTGTTATTGCTATTTTATTTCAACAGCCAGCTATTTTAGTATTTCAGTTTCTACATCATTGCAGACCAGATCTGTCCTCTTTTGACAGATCTGAAATACCAGGGTGTGCAAAACATGCAGTCATTTTACGGCTTTTTCAGATAATAAATTTTACTCTCCACACAAGAAATTGTTTAAATCATATCCAGACACAAGCTTACTTAGGAGGTTCCTGCCTTGAGCCATTAAGCAGTATCTTCCCCACTGCTGGGGAAAGAACTATACTCAATTTCCCCCATCAAACCCCATCCTGACCACAGGCAGTAGATGACACCTCAGACTTACTGAGAAATCCTCTCTGAGGCTTCAGGCTCTTTCTAGCTATTTCTGCACCCTGTGTATGTGCACCAACTGGAAATGAAGAAGCCTGGCATCTGAACAGACACAAAAATTTGTGTGGCTTCATTAACAGTCACAAAGACACAAATGTGATTCTGGAATCACCAGCTCAATAGGTGACAGGACCTTTAATTGCTTATATGGCAAAATACTTCATTACTTAATAATTCATGAGTTACACAGTAATCAACAGCTCTGAGCCACAGCACTTTCCCTCCAGCTCTCAAGAAACGCTGTCTTCTAAGGGAAATGATGAAAGTTGGTATTCTCTCTTTCTTCTTATTTCAGTGGTGTGGTAAAGGATTTATGAAAGTCCTACAGTGACTTAGGTGTAATCAAAGAAAAAAATATATATTGAAATGGTGACTACAACACATATGATGGTAAACATCCCAGCTTAAACTAATCCAGGTAACAACAGCAAGAGAATGCACAGCATTATGGGTCTGTGATTCCTGCATATAATCACAGCTGGGGAAGGCTTTGCTCTCTGTTTTGATGTATATAAAAACTTGTGCCATCTCTGCTCCACTCTTATTTCATCATGCTAAGCAGGATGAGTTAAGACAGGGATGCAAGCACATGCCAAATGCCTCTGGTTTTATACATGGATTTACTCTCATAATTACATGTCACACCCTGACTGTGGTGCTGGAAGCCAATACATCCCAGTGGGTATGAGATTCCTTGGAAACACCTCCCAAAATGGGAAAGTTCTGTAAAGTTCATGTATCTTTGTGTATTTAAATGACAGGTATGATACACAAAACCCCATGCATATTTATATATATTTATAGAGAGAGTGCATGTCTTCAACTGTAAAGACATACATAATCAGTCATCATATAAATTTCAGACATATATGTTAGTCGTATGATTGGTTACCACCATTGTTAATGAGTAAACCATGTTGCAAAACTTACCCTAATCTATATCTGCACTGCATAAATTGTCATAGATCACTGTTAAGGTCATGTGTGTATATTTTTCATTTGAAAGTCAAATATTTTTTAGGATTTTTTTTCCCTTTTTTTGAGGGATAAATGGCTTTGCCCAATCATCTTGAGCAGCTTTACTTAATGGCATATGTTTACTAAATTTCTCTGAGTACAATGAGACTGATTTTCACCCTTCCTCAACTGCCTCCCAAAAATGAGCCAGTTGTGGCCACATCTCTGAAGATGCTTCAGTACAACTCTTCTGGAATGAACCATCTTCTTATGCATTAAAAATATACCAGGGCCAAAAATTAGTGTGTATCTGTGCTTCCACTTACCATCTCCCCAGCTACCCAGAGGCTGCCTCAGAGTCCAAGTTCACAATGAAATTCCAAGAAAGCCATATGATGGTATTTCCATCCAACATCAGAAGAATGTCTACCTCTCACACACTGCCAACTGACTCTGAAGAAAACAAGAGAGAATTCAAAATTTCTTTCTAATGGGTGAAGCCAATTCTGACTCTCTTTTTTATCACTACCTGCAGTGAAAGATCTCAAAAACATCCGGGAGCATAATCCAAGCAATGCTAAGCACTTTGGGAATTCCCTCCTGTATTATTAAACATGCATTCATTTTGGCTTGCTTTTCTGGGAATATTTCTGCAAAGTATTTTTGTGTACATCAATTTTTGTGAGGGAGCAAGTGTTCCTCTGAATGCAGCACCTGAACAAATACTTTTGTATGTATGTCTGTAAATATCTAAACTAATGTGAATCAGCAGTGGAACTGCTGCTTTGACCACCCTGTCTGTAAAGCAGGCCCTGTCTTCAAGAAATTTGACCAGAAAGAAATTAAATGAAAAGCCTGTATGTCAGCCAAAATATCTGGCTTGTGTCTTTCTCTCTTCCTCACGCAGGAAGGAGCCCAGATATTTCTGTGTCTGGTGTCCAGGTACATAGCCAAAACCAAATGCTACTTCTGTTGGAGAAGAAGGCAGGAAAAGGTTTTATACATTCTAAGGATTTCAGAAAGCTTGGTAGTCTCCTCTCTCTTTGTCTTTAGTGTGTCACACACTCTTATTCTAATATAATTTACTTCTCACTGATTTTTCTCAGGTGATGCCTTACCCAGTTAGCAAACAGATATGACACTGTGCTGTTCAGAGTTCAGGCTTAAGAAAAAACAAACAAGAACCAAACCCCCCCAAAACCCCCACAAGTCTACTCAATTCTGTATTTGCAGAAGTCAGAATAAGAAAATAACATTTTGCTTCAGAACATTTACAAACCATTCCATAACACAAGGCTACTCAAATTATTTACTGTCATAATTTCAAAGAGTAGACACTATCACTAGTATTGTGGTCAAAAAGGGAAACAAAGATATATGAAGATTTTATTTCTTTTCAGGACTTTTTTTTTTCCTTAGGTTAAAATGTTGTTCAGAAAAATAGCTTGATTTCCACTTATTACTGCATAATTTAGGTTTATATACATAAAGTGTCATTAGAAAATCTCCTGGACATTCACAAAACCAATTCATATAAACTGTTAGATTTGCTGCAACTATCTTCCATAACTCATCACTATTTGCACTTTATCTTTCCTGACAGTCAGTTAAAAAGCATTTTAACTAGTCTTTAAACCAAAACCAAATTTTCTTCATCCCTTTTCTGTTTTTACTTCTCTCCCTCTTCTCTTGATTTCCTTCTTTTTTCAACATTTAAGGCCTGACCAGAGCTTTTGGAAATTACATTAACGAGTATCTTTCCTAAAAGCACATGTGATCTATTCAACACTGCATCTCTACAGCAATTCTATGCCATAAATTGAGATCGAGTTGCAGCTATTCTTCTGAGAGTTTCAGATGGCAGACAGCTCCAAACATGGGCAGGTAGCATTTCAAGTTGAGTGTGAGCTGCCTACAACAGAAATATCTCACATCCAGTCAGGAACTAATCCAGATCGAACTGATGCAACTCTTGAACCTCTTCCCACCCAGCCAGCTTGCCAATTTCAATAAATTAATAAGAAGATATAGTTGCCAAAGAACGTTTTGAGACATGAAACAATATAATTCTCTTTTAATCATGCAGTAAAAGGGCACGTGCACTTCAATGTTTTTGTGATGGATACAGCTGTATCAGTAATAAAACAGAGAAAACATTGTGTGAGTGCATCTTTCAAGCCTACGGGGAGCACAAGTGACACAATTCTGTATACATAACAAATGTGTGCATTCCCTGGGCAACAGACCTAAACAACACTTTACTCCAGACCCTGTCCTTTGAAAATTACAAAATTGCTTAACCATTCCAGCAAAATCATTGTGTTCGAAGTTCATGATGACCATTCCACGGCCAGGTTTTCACTAATTGTAAAGATAAAATTCTGGAATTCAGTTGAATTCCAAGGAACACATGAGCCAAAAGCAGAAGCAAAATACTCCAGTTCTTCACCACAGATTGATTTTGAAGGTCATGTTTGGGTTGTTTAGATAAAAGCAGTCCAGGAAGGCCGTGCTGTATCCTCACTCATCCTCGGGAGTGCACAAGGTGAGCGTGTTTGGAAGGCTGGAAAGAGCAGACTGAAGCTCAAATGGATCAATTAAGATGTTTATAGGAAAAGGCTTTATGGCCCTGTGTTCTCTAATAAACTTTTCTCATTATAAAAAGGCAATGAAATTATTCAGTTTAATAAATCCTCTGGAGTTTTATATAAAATACAATATTAAATAATAAGAAAAGAAATATTCTGTTGGGTTTTTTGGTTTTTTTTTTGTGCTAAACAGATGGTTCCATAAAACAACTGGAAGAAACACATTCTTTGCTTTTGTGAAAAAAATAAAAAATGTCTCATCTAAACCACTTTCTACCAGGGGTTCAATGAACAAAATCCAGAGCCCGTATGGGAAAATGAGCATGGAAAAAGTATGCACTGTCCTGGCAGGACAGTGTGGAAAAGTGCATCACAAACTCCTGTGTCATAACTTCACCTGGCCTCCAGTTCAGCCAAGAGATCTTCTGGCTGCAATGCTATGAAACCTTCATTCCATCATTAACACTCAGGAGCATCACTGCAGTCACTTTTACAGGGTCTGTAGAAAGAACTGAAGAAGGAAGACAGGAACAAAGGTAGAGATGGGGAACACAAACAACAGAGAGTGATAAGATTTGTTTTCCCCAGAAAGCTGGTCTTTTGGTGTGCCAGTAACATTTCTTAGTGATAAAATTTCCAAAAGGAATGCAAGAAAAATATCAGAGTGGAATGATAAAACAAGGCATTTCCCCATCGCTGTGGCACAATGGGCAACATAAAAAGTTTGACTCACACCAGGATGCTCCAGGATGCAATCATAAAAAATAAAAGTACTCAAAGGGAACAACAGCATTCTCAGGGCTAAAAAACTTAGTGGTTTTATTCCAACATATTTGAAAACAATGTGTTCTTTTTCTATTTTTTCGGCTTTCAACTCAGAGGGAAATACTCCGAAGGTGGTTTACCCATCAGCAGCTCCACTTTGGAGCTACAACTACCAAAATCCTATTGGCAGCAAGCAGCTTCCATTATTGTGTTGTTGACCCTTTTCCTTACACAGTTGCTTTCTTATGGCAAAGGTTGGTTCAATAAAGATTAGGAGCTTAGTCTGACTAACTTAGAGTGAGCCATCTAATTCAGGGCAGGTAAATCTCATCTTGCCTAGGATGATCTCTGTGTTTAAATGCCCATCTGTTTCCTGCATGCACATACCCCATCACAGTTCTGCAGGCCAGAATATGAAATACTGTGTTATGATGGCTTCAGCCACACCTCTATATAATCATTTTCTACACACACCTGACACACTGGATCTTTGGATGGCAAGAGTCTTCCATGGCCCTCTCTCAAAGGCACCGTTCAAGTTGTCCCACATAACTTGGCACAGAGTCTTTAGAATATGCACTGTATTCCTGTCTCATATGCTAATTTAACAAAGGTATTTCTACTATATTTCTGTGACCTACTGAACTGGATACATGCAGAATTACAGAAAAGGACTATTTAACAACATCACAATCAAAACAGACATTGTTTGGGACAGATTCTACTTGACTCTGCTTCCTGGATGATCTGCTCACAAAACATCCTTTGAAATGCACTGTAGGAATAAAGTGTACGCTGCAATCCTTCCTTTTGAAAATTTTTTTCTTACATAAAGAAGAAGTTAAGCAAGCCCTGGAGCTCTGCATACCATTTTCACCACTGATTTACATTTTCTATCACAGGTGGAATGTTGTGGTTGCTCCCCTTTCTGATTAACCCATTTTCTCCTGAACACTAAGGGCAAGTCATATGCCTGTTATTTCACAGTTCAGGCCATCATTTAATGTTTCCCATTTGCTCCTATGTCTTTTATCTACCTGAGAAAAGCTACTTGTCAAGCCACTAGTTTTATTTGGCTATTAATAGGTGGAGCTTTATGTTTTGTTTTGCCTCCAGACAAGTATTCAATCAAGCTCCTGCAAAAGGATTCCATGCATAGAGGTGAGCTCTCTCACTCTGTTCATCATACTTGGTCCAGGCACAGTACTTCCACTGGAAGAGATTTTGTACCTAACTTCAGTGACTTAATGAAACATCCATAACTTTACCAGCAGATTCCTTCTAAGTTGCACTAGCCTGAAATTTTGGGGAAAGTACAGAAGAGATCTGTCTTTTACCATCCATCATAGCAACCTTTTTTTTTTATCCCAGATCTTCTCTCTTTCCTGACACACATCCAGACATACTTTTGATTGCAGATATATTTTAACTTTAGGTTACAAGACAAAAAGTAGAGAGACTTCTTTCATTCATACTGAAAGGAACCAGTTTGTCTTCCCAACATGACCACCTCCAAAAGACAGACCACTGAACATGACCTCGAGTTCTTGCTCAAGGTTTTAGATTCACTCTGAGTTCTGTTCTTCAAAAAACACTCCACTTCTGGTTTAAAAACTTTAAGACGCGAAGAAAACTCTACAGTTTTGTGAAAATTCCACTCCATGTAACCTTTAATGCACCACTTTAATGTCTGCCTAATGTCCATGCCCATAAAGTGATTATAGCTTCCCTTGAGCACAAACATTATTAAAAGCCCAATTAATAATAGAAAAGGTTTTACGACACACAATTAAACTACACCTTTACTAATAATTTGAGGTTCTCAACATGCAAGCCATATATTTGCAGATACTAATATAACCTCACACAACAAAAGTCACACTTTCTGCCCTTCACTAGCTATGTATAGATGTATTTCTCATTTTTTTAAAAAAAATATATAGAGATGCATTTCATTTTTAGCTTTAAACCCCTGGTATTTGAAATTTCTTCTATTTTCTTTTTATTTTTGTCTATCTCTGAAAGTTCAGAACACAGCTATGAAAACCATATCCATTAAGGATCCCAGGCAGAATGATATATTTCCTCACCAAACTCTAAATGGACCCATTACATTTTTCTAGCAACTCTCACTGCCCTCACACTCCACACTAGCACATGTGACTGAGCCATGTGTACCAGCTCACTGCCTTTTGGAATTGTGCTCTTCTACCCTGGCTTTTGCAATTCACAGTTTCATAAATCCAGCATTAAAAGGACAAATTCAAGTGACCAAGGACAAAACACTCCCCGGAGAAAGAGGATTAATTTCCTGAGACTTCCTTTGAGACAAGCATTCTAAAGACTATTTCTCAGCTTACCCATCTCTCAGACAGCACACATTGCATCCACAGCATAATCCACGTGATTATTTATTAAGCATTTAGAGATGTCATCCTCTGCCAAGTTGGCATTTGGGATACCAGTTCTTTTAGGGTGAATTTAAATAAGTCTGGCCTTCCTTGTGCCTCAGTCCTTCAGCTTTAAAATGGAAATTATTCTCTTTATCCTCTTCTAATTAGCAAGATACACAGTGATAAAACAATCTCTCAGAAGCTACAAGGAACTACTGCTACTTCCTGAAAAAGAAATAAAGCTTTGAGGCCTCATTAGTCTAATTCATTACTCTATCATGATTTTACTAAAACAAGTATTGCAATGAAATACACATTTTGAGATTAAAAACCAAGTGAATATTTAGTGGCCATCCCAGTTTAAGAGGCAGCTGAAATTTATTGTCCCTGAAGGATCTACTGAAGATCACTTAACACTAGCAGAAGTCCTCCTGCAAAACTTTTATGGATCATCACCTTCAACTAGTGTCCCACTCTTCCAGCATCTCCCTGTAATAATCTACATCGCGAATACTGTAGCTAACCCCAGCAGAAGAAATATGGAAAGGCAGCAATCTCCAAGTTCAACCTCAGACATTTCAGGCTGTGCTCACACAATGTGTTTTCAAAAGTAAAGCAGAATTAGCAGCTCTCCCCACAGGCTCAGCCTTGTGCCACTGTTTGCTGTTCTCTGAATGCTGTCAATAGCTGCACTCCTTGAATTAATTCAGACTGTAAATAAGAAGCATAAAGTGAGATGGGATCACTGCTTCCTCTCCCAAAGAGTGTAAGAAACCTCTGGCCCAGTAAATGAAGTTTCTGAAAAGGTTTGTAAACCAGAGTTCTGGAGCCATGGGCTTTTACTATTACAGGCTGTTACAGTTTAAACACATAGTTTTAAGGCAATGCTTTCATGTCATAAGAGTGGGAGTCCTCTGGCTGAACAATTTCAAGCTACAGGAGGACTGAATCAGCTCTGGCAAGTTCAGCCTCAAAAAGAAGGTTACTCCAGCCTCTTTAACTCTCTATTTTGAGCAGACCTAGGCCTTAATAAGTATTTTATTGCAGTGGTGTTTGAACACTGTTGTTGTTGTTGTTGTTATAGAAACTTGTAGATATTTATTGCTGGTTTTGAGATATTTGCAGTTTCCCAGTTAGAGGGTGGCTCGTTGCAGCTGCATACAGCAGAGTTTGTAAATTCTCAGTTACTAACAGCTCAGATTATAAGAAACCCCCACCTGACATAATTTATTAGTTCTTCCTACAGCTGTTGATGGCCTAAGTGAAAAGTGTGAACCCTGAAAACCAGTTTTGTGTGCCTGTGCACTGCATAAAGACTCTGAGCTGTATGACAGAGGTGCAGGAGCACAGCTGCTCCTTCCCACTGATGCAGCAGCCCCTGGGGACCTCAGCTGACTGAGGGGAATTTAGGGAGGCTGTCAGTCACCTCTGAAGTCTCCTGGCCACCTTCCCTAACTCTTACAACCTCCCAGTTACCACAGGGTTTTTCTTGTTCCTTTAGTAATCAGGGTTATACCACGGCATTTGTTTCTTAAACTTGGAACTGTACCTGTAGACAGCCAAATTCTTCTTCTGCTTGCACTCCCTGAATTTGAAGCCATCCTGGCTTTGAACTGGAGAGCACATCTGTAGGAATTTCCACTTGTGTTTTGGTGATGACAATACAGAAAAGGGAGAGATCAGGTAAGAATACTCAGGAATTAATCAAAAGCATAAGATGCCTTCTTCATAGTTATTCAGAACCTTGAGGCCATTTTTGAGCAATTTTTCTGCAATCATTTGGTGATTACATTTTTGGCCCTCTGTGGTTGTCACTCATTTATGTACTTAACTGCATATTAGTGCTGGAAGAAATCTATCACATATTCATCATGGTGAGCTTATCTTCATGAAATAGAAATTATTCTAGAGATAACAACAACCATAAGAAAATTCTGATGATTTTGGTTTATCCCCTTGGGCATGACAAATACTGAAAATGCTCATTGCCCTTCCATATGCTGTGTGGGGAAAAAAATGCAAAAGGAATTTTCACTGTGACCCTGGGAACAAAGCCACAAGTCACGTGCTCTTGAACATGTAGAGCAAGGGCATTCTTGAATAATCAAATCCATTAATGTTCATACAGCAATAGACCCAGACATAGTTCCAGCCCTGAAAGATCCGAGTAAAACCTTCCAAGTGTATTTGACATTCAGGAAGAGCTCCTGAAAGCTGTAAGGATTTTTTTTTTTCTGGCACTTTGAAGGTGGGGATATACCTTTTTACAGAAATTAATTTTTCAGACAAAAGCTATCTTCATTACTATTTGCCCAGCACTGTTGTAAGGAAGCTTACAATAGCACAAAGGACCCGATCTCATGTACAAACTGCTAAAGTCAAATGCAGATAGAGGGGGAGTCAGTGTAGCCTCACAAGAGGCAGCTGTCTCCCTTACCAACAGCGAGAGACTTCAGGGCTCACAGCTCTGCAAAAGCTGTGGCTAACACTGCTGTTTTACTTTCTTTTTACAAGCATAACAATGTGGGAGATGATGTTGTCGAAGAATCGTGGTTAATTCCTTTTTTCATTAAGTCCTGCCTAACCGAGGCAAGACCAGCTGTTTCAGGATAAACCAGGAGCAAACAGAAGCTGCTCTGGGTGAAGCTCTGAATGACACTTTATCCACCCTTTCACAACAATCCAACCAACTTCCACAGAGTGAGATAGCTTCAAGTTTTCCTCCTTAACCTGCATACAAAGAATAGACAGGTATGGAAAACCTAGACATCTGTCCTGGCTGAAGTGAGATAACTTATTTATCACTTGAGTTTCAGAGATCCAGTACTTTTTTTATCTCCTCCAGTGTCTCAGAAGAGTTTGGCTGGTGGTCTACCCATTTATAGATCCATCAGCTACATCCTTGCATAGCTCTCCAATCCTAATTAGCTCCATGAAAATCATTCTCTGACCTTCCCTCTACCAACTGTGTGCAGAAGGAAGCTGCCACACAACACTGAGCTGGTAGAACTGCAATGGTAATGTTCAGCTTTCTTCTTGTAAGGGAATTCTCTGCAAGTAAAGAGAGCTCTTCACATCTCCTTCACTGCCTTTCACAGTTTCTAGAGGTGTAACAGTTTATGTGATTCGAAGCCTCATCCATTTTGATGACAGAAAGATTCTTCCCTTTACAGCAATATATACATAATTAAGCAGTTCTGGATTCAGCTACAGAAAAAAAAATGGATGGGTGCCCACACCCATTTTTCATGATTTGTCCGTGCTCCAAAACGGCCCAGTAGGATTGACTGAACAAATATGATACCAGCCATTACTTGGTAATTGGGATAGACCAGGACAAATCAAATGAAACATCTTTCCATTTCACTGCAATTAAAACCTGCTGGAACCAGAATCAGTGCTGAATTAATGAATTCGAATCTTTACTGTTGTGGTATTGGAACAGACAGCTTCCAGAAGAGGAAATGGGAAGGCAGCCATCAACCTCAAGATGACAAGAGAAGAAATATTTTTTTCTGTAGAATCCTTTTGAGGACACTGAAACAGTGCTCCGTCACAAGAAGATCTGCTAATAGGGGGAAAAAAAAACTGAGGGCAAGAGAAAAGGAGAAGTTCCAGGAGCCTTTCCATCAAATTCCAAACATCTTCTATTTTCTTAAACTAAGAGCAAGTGATGATTTTCTGTACAGGAAAATTAACTTTTTTTCTCATCCAGAAATATATAGTACTATTCCCTGTTTAGTGACACTTCTTGTTAATGCTCTTTTATGGATACTTCAGAAAGAGATGGTGAGAAAGGAACAATACACAATTTAGACATGAATGATACATGCATTGCAAATAGCTTAAAATCTAAAAATTGAAAAGTAGGATAGCTATAAACAACCTAACTGATGAAATATGTAACTATTTAAAGCCATTGATTAACCAATTATGGACAATTTATTAAACCCTAAAGTACCTCGAGAAAGTAACTGATACACAAATCTTAACTAGCACAACACATGTACCAAAAGAGAGGAAAAAGGACAACAGGTAATCCATACAGTCTGCTGGAAATTTGTAAGGCCTGTGTGTTGGCAGGCTGTCAAAGGGAGAGAAGAGAGGAAGGGTAAGGGCCAAATTCCTGATATGAGGAGCTTTCTAATAGGAAATCCCCACAACCTCCCATGGAAATCTTTACCTGAGGAACAAACAGCCAGTTGCATGCCCCACATGTGAGTATGGGGTGAGAGGTCGTGTCTTAGATAACAGGTCCCAGACATGGTGGGATTTAGGGATAATCACCAGCAGCTTGAGTTGCACCTGCATGAGGACAGGAAACTGGTGCAGAAACATGAGCACAAGCATTATCCTCTCTTAGCAGCTCACCTCACAGATGGGAGTGCTCTGCAATAGCTGTAAATTCTCAAAGGTTGGTTTTAATTAGAGCCTAGCCTTGCCATGAGGGGGATGGAGAGCCATTGCCCACTCAGCAGGAGTGATCCCAGTCTCCTGCCTGGCTGCAGATGATGAAAGGCACCACTGCTCACTGCTGCTACTCCACATTGCAAGGCTAGTGACAGACTCCAAAGGCAAGGCTGCAAAACTTCATCATGGTGAGAAGAATGGTTATGACATAAGAAGGATGAGAATTCTTACAATCAGCCTGAGCTGGCCTACCCTAATTCCCCTCTGGCAAAGCCCCACAGGCATTTAAACTTTCCTCATTCATCATCACAGGATTTTATCATGCAATATAAAGACTACAGCAATGCAAGAGCCACATCTTATGGACACTTAGGTAATATCTATGCTACAAAAACCCTCAGCAATACTTTGTTTCCACTACTGCATCCTAATTGCAACCCAGCCACATCGAGGGCTGGTTCATCCATGCACCAGAGCTGTCTTCCTTGCCCTGGTTTCAAGGGAACCTCAGGTGCAAAGCCCATAAAGGAGACAGAATGCCCCTCAGCAGCCATGAGAACACCAGAAAGCATCCCTGGCTTCCCTCAGCCTGCTGCTCTGCACACAGCCAGTTCTGCCAGTGCCTCCCCACAGCTAGAAGTTGTTTTGTTACTACAGGATGTATAAAGTGATTTCACAGCCTGCATTTTTGAAGCCCACAGAATACCATACTAAGAGATTTAGGCATAAACCCAAATCTAAATACCAAATGCACAAACTATCTACTCTTTAACTCAGGGCAAGCTAAGCTGCACCCAGCCCTGTGCCCTCCAAGGTGCTGCATCAACTTCCATTCCCAGTAGGGATGAATCACACCCCAGCTCTGCACATTCTTCAAATGTCTCTCCAAGCAAACAAAGCATCGCTGCTGGTTTAGCAATGTTGAATCACAGACAGTTCAATCTCAGCTGGATCCTTACCTGGTCACAAAGCAATGGCCAAATTTAACCCCTGGGGACATAAACCCGATTTAGTATAACTGTGAGACCATAATTTCATTCAGGAAAAATGCTGAGTGAAGAATTGTTGTGATATAAAGAAGAAAAAAATCAAAATATTACTTTAATGACTATGCAGTTTAAAATGTGTCTCAGAGTTTCCTGGAAAGTTTTCATGAAAAAAAGGAAACAAAGAAGACAATCAAACCCCAAAGGGAAAAAAAATATGAAAAACCAGACTGGAAGAGGAGCTTCTTCATGAAAATGTGGAAAGGAGAAGCTCTAGAAAAGCTGAGAGACTTCTCAACTATAATGTGTATTTGAACAAATGGAACTCTTTGCCTGCTTCTCACATACACAGATTATATGAAAACAAAAAGAGACCTTACGATATACATGGCAAACCTTGGGTAAAAAAACAATAAAATGAAAAGGTCAGCGAGGTTAGTGCCTCAGAGTGGGTCAGGTCCAGACTGAATCACTAAAATGGAAACTGCCTCCCAGTCACCATTGGTAGGACTGGGACTGGATCCTCCCAAGGTGCCATTCACATTAACATGGAGCAGTGAGGTAGCTGAACCCTGGACATAGGCTCATCTCTGTTCCAGGGGTGGCTGTCTCCAGCAGGAGGGTGAAGCAGATCTGTGGGGGTAATTTCTTCAACTTCTGCAGACAGCTTAGTCTGCACTTTCACCATTAATGACTTTATTTGTAAGATAAGAAGCCTGCTTTGATTTCTCTTGGAAACTTACCATTTCTGCTTTCTTCCTACTGTTTTCTAGGAGAAAGCAACTTCTTTTACATTAAGGATGTACAGAGTTGCTCCATTTGCAAGGGAAATGTGTTGGAACCCAAGAGCTTCAGAGGAATGCAGGAGGAGGAAGAAAACCTTTGCACTTAGTCTATCACAATAAATAATCTAAAAAAGAAGGGCTTGTCCAAATCAAGTGAAAGCTCAAATACACTCCAGAGAAAATGGAGAAACAGACAAAAGTCAGCACACTCAGAGATACTTCAAGCACTTCTGAGGCTTTGCCACAGCATTTGTCAGACCCTGCAAATCCAAATTTACCCAGAGCATTTAAGGTCCTGTGCTCTGCCGTGTAATTCCATCCTACCCATCACAAGACCCATGGTTGCTTCAGCAGTAAGCATTTGAGCTAATTAGGGTGCACACTGGAAAATATGAAAGGTTTTTTTGCACTATTTCCCAACATTTCCAAACACAAACCTTTCACTAAGGTAACTTGTGACTGCTCTATGTTGTGTTCTCCAGTAGGAATGTGTCCTCACTCTGTAGTCAAAGCTATGAAGGAAAAAAATTAACACAATAGTTTGAATTTAAAGTGCATTCAGAAGTGAGTTTTTTGGTTTGGTTTTGGATTTTTCCTTCCTTTCAAACTGTTGCAAGTTTTCTGAGGAGTAAACTAAGGAGGAAAGAAAGGAAAGCAGCTTTGCTGTGTATCGCTGCCATCTAGTGACCTGTCTCTGAGAGCGGGACTCCAACAGCAGCGTCACCCTGCCAGTACTGTCCTGCTTATACTCTTTATTTCAGCTTTACCAGAATGCTAGATTATTTCAGTTCACAGCTCCTATTGCACTGTATAGGTCTTCAAAGCAAAGAATAAATTTCAGTAAATGGTGGTGGCATATGTGTGATCAAATGACAGTAATGGAATATTTATTCACTTTGCATAATTGCTATACCTATAAATCACCCATAGGAGAATGGTCCTTTTAGAGAAAGAGAGGGTTTCTTTTTCCTCTGAAGGCAAATTTAATGCAGAAGAAAACCAATTGTATTATTAAAACATAATTAACATTCACAGACCTCATTATTTGCCCCTGACATTGCATTAAATGAGCTTCAGTGGCATGCACAAGAGCAGGCATTATGGTCATGTGTTTCTTCCAGCTGCTTGTGATAAGCTCTCCATGAAGACTTAATTCTGAAAAGCTTCTGGCAATGACAGTGATTTAGGAAATGCAAGGGCAAGTTGTACCCACAATATGATTAAGAGTGGGTCTGTCTGAGCTGCTTGGGAGAGATCCCACAAAACATCCCAGTGCCACTGCTGGCTCCTCGGAGCACCCGGGCTAACTCAGCCCTCCCTGTCCCAGAATTGAGGCTGTAGGTCTGAATTAAGCATTTGAGAGACCCTGATATTTCAGAGTCAGCTCTACAAGGAAAAGGTAGATGTGAGAGAAGGGGCAGAACCCAAGAAGCAGGCTGATAACATATAAGAGCAATAAATGTAAAAGCCATAGCCTAACACAGCCCAGACTGTATCTTCATTTCTTTTATGCTCTAGACTTCTGGGAGGTATCACACTGTCCCGTATGTGGCTGAAAGTAATTTAAAAGCCCATGGCAAGGGCCAAAATCAAGTAAACCTATATCAGAGTGTTTCTAACAGGGAAACTCATAAAGGTATATTGGAAAGAAAAAAAAAAAGCTATTCAGCAAATTACACAGCCCATTCTCTAAGGAGGTCATTGAAGTCAAATAAATTTAATAGGTCTTTCCTATGCAATAATTTAGATGTAGTTAATATGCCCCAGAATACCAATAACAGCTAGATGCAGAGGTCATTTATTCACATTTTATCAATAGGATCTTTATAAGATGCAGGCTCCTTCTTCAAGATCCACCCCATGCCAACAACCCAGAACATCAATGCTGTCCAGAAACCCACCTCAGTGCAATCATCCATTTCAGACTGCTGACTGAGCAATATGAAGCTAGAAAATGTCTTTGGGAGATACTCAACCCTCTGCCTCCACCTCAAACCAAAACTAACTTCAGACTTGCTGGGAGAAGGAAAAGGCTGCCACCCCCAGCCATGAGAGGTTTTCATATGAAGTATGATAGCATCATGTTTCCTCTGAATAATAACTTACTTCAGCTTAATGCTTGTTTCTTCCTTGCCTGGGGCTCATCATTGCAGCAATACAATGATGGTTTTTGCGCTGCATACCCTGCACCAAACAGAGATTCCTGATGCTTCACCACACAGGATGCAAGCAGATAAAAAATTAGTTTAACAAAACACATAATTGGCTAATTGACTATATCTCCTTCCCATAACATGGATTTTACTACAATTTCAACTGGGGTGGCTTTTCAATGGACTTAATATTGTTAAAATACACAAGATGAAAATGTTGCCACATAACCCAACACAGACAAGTCAAGATCACTTGTTGAAATACATCCACACACAGCAGTGGACCATGAAAGTCTAAAGGCCTCATATAATCAGCTGGTGAGTGCTCCATTGTTCCAGGTTTAGAAAGAATCAGATTTCCTTCAAGGTCCACCTACACAACAAATATTCAGAGCAGTCATATTGGTGAGTGCTGCTGATCCCACCGCTTCAATAACCAGCTGAGAAAAATTACTTTCAGAAATCATATAGCTCATAATGGAGAGTTCTGTATAAAAAGTCAGTAATGTGATTGATCCAGCTGGACAAAAAGCTTGAGCAAAATCAAACAAGATTTGGCCTGAAGATCTAAAACATTTAGGATTTCTCAGTTTTCATTTGTAAGTGTTAAAACCATTTTCTGGGCGCATTCAGAAATTCTGCTTATATAAATACATTAGGTTTTAAGGAATACTTTTCAGTTATTCTGCTTATAAAAACATCACCTCCTCCCTGTGCCCCCAGTGATTTCCAGGGAGCTGCTACAGCTTGTTTCCTCCAAACTACCATCATCCTCCACCCCCGCCTACCACCCATTAGGAGCCTGATACAGATATCAAATATGGGGCATAATGGGCATTAAATGAAGACCTCCCAGCTGTCTCATGACAGTTTCATTGCATAATGGTGACCTTTGCATGTCTTATTCACCAAATAAAAAACGATAAAACTATACAATTCCAAGCTGCAGATTAAAAAAAAAAAAGTCCTATGATATATTTTGGAGGCAGGTTGGGGGTCTTCATTTACTTGCATGTATAGATGGTCTTATAAGGCTTGCCTTGGTGCTTCCTAGATGTGTAATATTTTATTTCTTAATAGTCATTCTTGCTTTCTTTCTTGCTGAAAAGTGATAGTTCACTTTGAAAGCAGAGATTTATACTGCAGACTCTTCATTTAAACCTTATGTAAAGAAATAAAATCTTTATGTCCACACATATTTGAGCTCCTACCTTCATACATTTATAGCGTGTTACATTTCCCAGCTTTCCTATATTTAATGTTTTACAGCCTGTTCTCCAGATTCAGGTAGTAAAAGGCTCGAAGGCCAGAAAGCAGGCAGCAGCTCACCATTTAATTAGAAAAGAACCAACACAGAGTTCTCCAAACTACTAGCAAGACCTCTCACTAGAATAAGAGTAATCTGACCTACAACTTCTACCAAAACATTTTAATTTAGAGAGTTTTAAAATGCTTTAAGTGAATCTTTGTTGGACCCTGTGTTGTCTCATCAGTATCTAGAAATACCACTGGAGGGGGAAAAAGAAGAACAGAAAAGGGAAATAACTATACACTAAATAGAAAAAGGTCTGGATAAGGAGAAATAACTATTCCTCCATTTCCAGAAGGCTTCCCCCCCACTCTATTTGGCTATGCATCTCCCAGCCAAGATGTGTGACATTTTCTGTGCGTGGCAGCACAGTTGTATTGGTATTTAGCTTGCATCTGACAAGCCCATGCATTTGGAAGAATCATAGAATCACAGGATATCCAGAGTTGGAAGGGACCCACAGGATCATTGAGTCCAACTCTTAGTCCTTAGGACAGGACATTCCCAAGAGTCACACCCTGTACCTGAGAGCATTGTCCAAACATTTCTTGAGCTCTGTCAGGCTGGTGCTGTGACCACTGCCCTGGGGAGCCTGTGCCAGTGCCCAGCCACCCTCTGAGTGAAAAACCCTTTCCTGATATCCAACCTAAACCTCCCTGGTTCACTTCATGCCATTTTCTTGAGTCCTGTCCCTGGTCATGAGAGTGAAGAGATCTTTACCTGCCCCTCTGCTTCCCCTCACAAGGATGTTGAGACCACAATGTCTCCCCTCAGTCTTCTCCAGGCTGAATAGACCAAGGGACCTCAGCCACTCCTCATATAGCTTTTCTTCCAGACCCTCCACCATCCTCATGGCCCTCCTTTGATGGTCTCTAGGTGCTTCATGCCTTTCTTACACTGCGGGGCCCAAAACTGCACACGGGATTCAAAGTGGGGCCACTCCAGTGCAGAATTTGCTGAAAAGAGGGAGTTATCAAAACAATATTTCACACTTGTGGAGTCTCACCACATCCTTTATATCCTTCACAATTTCACTCTCCATGTGCTTCACTCTTTTTTCCCCCCCACCTCACACTATATTTCCTAAAATATGAAACAGAGTATAGGAAAATGTCATCAGTTGGGGATCTCAGGAAAATTACATGACACCTTTCCCTCACTCCAAAGAAGGACTAAATATCACTCTGCAATACATTTCAGATGTTTGCCTAAAGCATCCTCTGTCCCAAAACAACCTGCAAGGCTCCAAAGTCACCTGAGGGTAAACCATGCTGCCATTTCCCCCACCTTCCTGGGTCCATGGCAGGAACCTCCTCCTCCATGTCCACACACAGCTCACCAAATGACTGCATTGCAGGTTCCCCAATGCTCCATGGAGCACGCATTGGGAAAAACAATGGGGAAATGACCCACAGCCTGGCTCTTGTGCATGAGTTAATGGCTCAGAAAGTGGGTAGGCAAGAGCTGACAGAAAAGTTTTGCCTGGCCCACAGCCTGCAGATTACTCCTTAAAGTACTTTGCTAAAGTTTTCCTTTAGTTTTTCCATGTAGATCATGCTTTCCAAACCTCTTATACCTGTTTCTATCCTCACAGTTCTCTCTCTTATTCTCCCCTTTACCTGTTTTCTGGTTTTTTCCCCCAAAATTAGGTCATTAACACACAACAAATTAGGTCATTAGCACATTAACACATGTTGCCAAGCAACACTACTGCTGATGACCATGCCTATGCCTGCCCACAAGTAATTTTTTCAAATACTTCTGAGGACAAGGTTCCTCCTCTGCCACAACATGACAATAGTGACTATGGCTCAGGCTCCAATCCTCTCTAATTCCAAGCATTTCTTTTAGGGTAGAGGGATTTGTCCTGTATGGACTTATTCTGACATAAATCCTTGCCTCTGATTGTAATAAAAGCTCTTTATGATGACTTTTCACCAAGCAAACTTCTGTCAGAAGTGTTTCAGAATTACAAGCCTCCTTTCCCACACCCTGCCTTGACAAGAGGGAATGGAGGAGAACAGAATTTCTTTTGCTTCAGGCAAACTGGCTTTGTGTGCTCCATGTATTTTGGCTTTGGGTTTCTTCACAAAATTCAACAAAGTTTTCATGTAAATGCTTATAGGTTTGGAGGCAACAGCTTACAGTGGCAGCCTGAGGCAGGCCAGCTGTGGATTTGAGGGGCTGCAAGGAAAATGTTTCCTCTAATTGAAACCCACACTGACTCCTGTACTGAAAAGCATTACAGAGACACAAGAGGCCACTGAATGCAGCAGAGATGCTGCCTAAGCAGTACAGGGAGGAGATGGGTTCTGGCAGGTTGCACTAAAATCAGGGAGCAAGTTGTGCTCCTTCCTCCAGAGAGAAAGTGCAGCCTGGCAGGCTGTGAAGTGAAAGCCTTATCTTTGAAAGCACAAATGCTCCAGGGAGTCTGGTGTGGAAAACCCCTCCATCAAACCAATCCCTGGGAGTTTCCAAGGAGTCCCAAACCTCCCTGGTCTGTCAGAAATGATGCTTAGCTATTGCTAAGGCTGTTCTAGAAGGATGCAGAGAGGCAGCTGTATGACTTTGGTAACAATCAGTGAAACACCACAAAAGGTTGCTTTTCTTAAATTGAGTTAATTTATATGAATATTGTCACTGCTGCTCTCTTCCAAAAGCTCAATTTACAGCAGTGGCTCAATCTCAGACTGAAGAAAGGGAAAAAGGAACATATAAATGTGTATCATGTGATGAACTCACCCATCACATGAAACCTCTCTCCACATGACAAGCTGTCTGAGACATCCTGCTATGTATACACAATAAAAACTGTGGGAAACTGGGACCCAGAGATGTGCTTATTTAGTTTACAAAGTTGGAAACTTTGTCTTTATTCAGCTGGGGTTTTACACAGCCTAATGTACCCTCAGCTCCAGACACAGACTTACACATATTCCCCTGTATAAATTTCTACAAGCT
The DNA here is from genome assembly GCA_013397075.1 of Rhabdornis inornatus. NCBI lineage: Eukaryota > Metazoa > Chordata > Aves > Passeriformes > Rhabdornithidae > Rhabdornis > Rhabdornis inornatus. Next base: position 699,875 of record VWZS01010226.1, on the reverse strand, counting down.
CCAATTACCATATGTAACTACACATGTTGGAATAACCAAAGCAAATTTTTCACAGAGCACAGCTACTGTGTGCTACAGTGAGTAAAACTAGATTCTTAAAATCAAGAAATCCCAGATCTGCAAAGCTAGAAAGGAAAACATCTTCACAAGATATTAGTTCACAAACTTAGGTGAAAGAAAAATAGAAAATTGTTGTAGTGCAAGACAACAGTGTCAGCTGAGGAATACAGGCAAGCAGCACTGCAGGTTGCTGGGAAAATCTAATTAAAAGTAGATTTTGATCCCAGAAAAGCAGATAAAAATATATTACCTTCTAAGAGAAAACAAGCTTTCTGTTCTCCTGTACCTTTTACCAGCAAGTATTGGATTTAGCAATAAACATATATATGTTCAGACCCCACACTATTAAGAACATTACCAAAACATTTATAATGTCATTTATAATGCCATATTGTAACCATAATATACATTATAATATCATATGACTGCCCTAAAACTTCCTGCCTATCCCATTAAACATTACAGGAATCCACAAAGATACAACTTAAAGGTAGTGAGTGGGCCAAAACCTACTGTCACTGATTTCTGAATCTGCTCATAGCAGCTACACTGACAAAACCTACCTCAGCATTGCCCCACAGTTCAGAGAGACAACTCCCTTAGTTTGTCCCTGAGGTCCCTATAAAACAGCAGCTATACTGACTGAGAAACTTGAAATTCATGTACAGAGACCACCAAAATCCCTGCCTCCCCCTGAAATCAGTGTTTTCCTTTGATTTGCAAAGGAAAGAACTTCCAGCCACAACCTTTAGATTCATATGGAAAAACTACTTGGAATTTCAATAGAGAGAATAAAGCATAAGTCCTTTAAAACCTGTTATGAAGTAATCCTAAGGAATAGATAATTTACTAGAATTCTAAAATAATTTCTGTAAAATTCCATAGAATTAGAATCTGTTCTAAATAGCTTTTTAATTGTCATGTAGAATTAAAGCAGAATATCTTTTCTTGTTCATTTTTATTGGCCGGTACATAATTCCTGTAGAAAGATTATCATATTCTATTAATTGCCACAGCACTTTTTCATGCAGGAGTCTTATTCTTTTCTCTCTGATCATGTCTTATTTGAGGAGGGAAACATGTTTTGCAGCCAAGTCTCCATTATTTGCTTTGGACAGTCAATTTTGCAGCTGAGCCCATAAGGTTTCTCCATATAATTATAAAGCCTGTCTGACTGTTTCAGTGGTGGGTGGACAATTACAGATGTCAAAACTTTTCTTCCAGACAGTAACAGAACTGCATGGATAGCAAACCTGTTATATGAACCTCCAAATTAAATACCCAACATCATATCAATTCTTCATCTGAAGCACCCTGCTGGGCAGCACACATGGAAATTACCTTATTTGAAAGAAAAAGCTGTTCAGAAGGGTAAATATTAACAGTATCTGGCATGAAAATCTTGCTTTGGCATAAGTTTTAGGTCAAGAAAGAATAAACAATGACAGAAGAAAACCTCCCAGCTGAATAAATTATGCTAGTTAAAGAAAGTAGAAGGTGAAAACTCCTTCCAAGACCTTTTGTTTTTTAGATATCTCGTGAAATACCTGAACCAGATTCTGCTTCAGACATTAATTCAAATATTATCTTAAGTATAATTTTAAAAGTATCAAGCTCACTCGAAGTGTAGTTTTATTTCAGATATGCACCCACCAAACTAAAGACTCCCGACACATTCAAATGCTTGTGAGGTTGCTTGCCTGATGTCCTCCCCACTAACTTGTAGTCAGCTCTTCCAAAATTTAATCTTTCTATTAAAGCAATAATAGTTCTGTAAACAAAAAGCATTTTATGATTGTTTCTGTATGTATCAAGATGTGTTTGGCACCACAGCCTGCAAAAGAGAATTTCCTGTTTACAAGCACATTTTCTGTCCTGAATTTGAATGCATACTTGAGCAAAACCCTTCCTCACAACTCCTCATCTTATTTCAGATGAGAAAATATTTTGATGAGCATTTTTGCTTTAAGTTAACCATAATTATTGTAACAGCTTGACCTCTTCTTTTCTTTAAAAAAAAAAGAAACAAAAGAAAAAGTATTGACAAATTAATAACAAAATATGGATATTACAACATAATATATGAATCTAAACAACTTTATAGATCTGAGAAGTCCTGTTTGGTTCAATGAGGCAACTCTACCACATTGTTTGCCATGTGTAAATGCAGCCAAAGCCTTTGTTTGTCAGGTTTTTCTCAACAGCTGTTAAGTATCAGCCACAGAAGTCTGACTTTTTGTTATATTTATAATAATCCATACATTATTTCAGACAAAAAACTCATGGAATTATGTAGAGACATTAATTTACCTTATTTTCCCATTTCAAGATATCAAAAAAAGTTTTTTTTCCCCTTACTTTTTATTTCCCATATCCTCATGGAAGAACATGCACTAGTTATGCTCTCACTACACAATCATATAAGTTCAAAGTTAAAATGTATTACATTCATGAACCCAAGTATTTCTGCTATGAAGGAAAGAAGCCAAAGTAACCAGGATAGAAACGAAGGTGAAATAAATACAAGATGAGGAGTATGATTGTGTTGTCCATGCACCACTTAAAACACTGACCTGGAGCTGCTCCTGAGAGCCATGGCAGAACCTGGGCCCCACAACATCAATGTCCAGGCTGCTAGGTTAAGTCTGCCCAAATTCCCATCTCATTTTCCTGAAACAAGTCTAACTTCGCTGACTTCAACTTAATTTCTGACTTTTAGTTGAATAAAGGATTTATCATCAGGTTTAAAAGAACACTTGGATGTAAACCAGCAACAAGGCAATCACATAACCCTTGGTCCCTGGTAACTCTTTTCAGCATCATACTAGAACCCAAAAGTGCTGCATACATTATTCAGGTCCAAAGTCAGCAGAAATTCAGAGAAATGTTGTATTTACTTACATGGGTATTGTATCACCCAAAATAGCTGCCAGGTTCAGAGCCTGTTATTTCACCAGTTACAAATTTCTAGTCCTAGAAATCTGTTTCATACAACTATTTAAGACAGGGACAATTGCTAAATGTTGGTAACCTCTATTTAATATTCATATTCTAAAGTATAGAAAAGCCTCAGATGGGTTGCAGAAAACAGCCACTGAATCAAAGGCTCGACTGAGCTATTTTCTATAAGAAAGGGGTTTTGGACAGACTTTCAATAGTGCTTTTTATAATATCCCTTTACACAAAAAAAGCAAACAATTTTTGTCTGTGCAAAATAATAAATCCAATGGGATGAGGCTGCATAAGGAACAGCAAAGCCAACCACAGCACAGTGGGGCAGGACAACTCAGATCTCTTAGGACCTGGTTGACTTCTCTTGCTTCTTCACTTCTATGACTAAACCTAAGGTTTGCTGTCCCCCTGGTTATAAAATACTCAGTCACAAGACAGATGTCATCAATAAGTTTGAACTTCCTCCATGGGGTCCATAACTCCACTAAGAAATACTTAAAGATTTGAAAATTGAAAGCTGATGAAAAACCATGTAACAACATAGCTCCAGGCAGGACCAATTGCTTGACCAGTTGTTCAATACTTCGGGAGTATAATCCCTAATAATTTAAATTAATTATTGAAGAATTATGGATCTCCATTAGATCATCTACATCTCATCCCTATGTACCCTTCCATGGGGTGTGCTGGGAGTAATCTGCTGTGGGAAGCACAGTTTAAATATCATATGGAGGAAAGCAAAGCCACAGCCTGGGAATGGTAGGCAGAGCAAGCCAAATTAATCTCTTTTAAAATGCACACATGTTTGGCAATCAGATTGCACATTAACATTTTCAGGTGCAATTTCTTTTGCTCTGCAAATACCTTGGTAACTAGAGTAAAACCTCATGAGCATCTCAGCTAAGGAAGCAGGGATGTGAGAACTGAGCTAATCCTCTGTTAATGTGCTCAGAGGCACAAAGGACACAGCAAAAAGGGAACCTTTGGTTGTTGCTCTCCATCACTTTAGTTGCACCAACATAAATTGAGGATCTTCACCACTTCTCTGCTGTCTTTTGCACAGCTACAGACCATCAGTGCCTGACAGCAGCCATGGTCTTTACAAAGTCAAGCAGGTCAAAGCCTAGCTTACATGAAATCAATCAGGATTTACAAAATAGAAATGAAACTGTCATTCCTCAAAGGGTTGCTCTAACAGATATACTTCATTTGTAAATATATAAAGCCATGTATCTAGTCAAGAGGATAAAGCTTCTTGCAAAACATAGCTTAACACTGCTTTGCTTTGTTGAGCTGTGCTTTCATGCAAGAATGTAATTGTCAGAGCACTTACCATGGGGGAGACCCAAGTCGTTTTCTTTTACATTTGCCACCGCCCATGAGGATGATCTAACTACCAGACTGCACAAAGGGCATTCTTCAGCATTTCAGCTCAATCACTGCTGTGTTTTCCTGTAAAATATAAGTCTCAGTGATACAGAAAAGAAAAAAAGAAGCATGCAAGAGACCATGCTTCTAAAGTCTAGTAGTTATGTCACTTACTAAGAAAAGGACAGTCTCGGTTCTAGCTCCAAAACTATGCCTGTAATCCCCATCATTGCATGAAACATGTAAACACTACCTCATACCTTCCATCTCTTTTCCTTCAAAAGAAAAATTTTTCTGTTCAGTTATTTAGAAGAAAAGGTATTTTCAGAAATACTCAGTGGATATGCATACACACAAGTCACCTTCCTCCTGAGCAAGATGCTTAAATCTCAGAAGGTGATTAGAACTGGACACAGTCTCCTGTATTTTTGTCTTCTGCAACTTTTATTAGCTATCTTGAAGCATCTCCTCACTTAACACATCCCCTTTCTGAGATATCTTCACTGCTTACCTCCTCTAGGAGGCCAAGGCACTCAACATTTAGATTCTGGATCCCAATTTGCAACCAGGTGCTCAAACATTAAAATCCTCACCTCTGTAGCAGAGTCTGCAATGTTTTGCACCCTCCAGAAAATAAAAGAAATATGCACAATTTTGGCAGCCATGGTCTGGAAGCAAGCTCTCCTCTAGATTTCCATCTTCCGTCTTTTTTTCCTGTCTCTTGTTAGCTAAAGTTTCCCTCTGTTTCCAATCAGTCCTCCCAGTATTTTATCAGATGGGCAAGCAGCAGATGCTCATCATTGTAGCTGTGCTGATGAGCCAGGATATTCTTATCTTATGACTGCTTCTATCATGAGAAGCGAGGATTTCCTGCCTTCTCTTGGTGGAAGTATTCATTGGGAGTCCACATCCTCACCAGATACTGTTTTTTTTTCACCATGCATCCAGCAATTTAAAACTTCTAAACCATGAACTCTTGCCTAATGTAACTGAATTCACCAGCAGATTCTGAAGTTTTTGGACAATAACACATAAATGTACATATGGACAAAGATTCTGGCTTCTAGAGAATCAGGCTTAATGAGGAGATGATGCTGGGGTAGAGAAAGAGAGGAATACGAATTAAGCAAATATCTGGACTTTTCTAAAGATGAGATTCACCCATCATTTACACTGCAACCCTTTCGAGCACATGCTCAAGGAACCACCAATTCAGCTGCCAGGTCTCTACAGACAGAGACTGTGTGAGCAAACAGGGCTCAAGGTCTGAGACATCCTCCAGAATGCTCAAACCTCAGCAGTGAGCCCACTTTGGGCTGAGCACTGTGCAGGATGAGGCTGTGAGGACAGGTGTGAGCCTGAACAAGGAACACTTTCCCAGGGGTACTTTGGATGCAATCCCTCTCTTTGGTGACTTTGCTGTGCTGATGCAAGCTAGGCTGGGCCAGCTGGCCTCAGGAGCAGAAAACAAATCCTGTACAAGTAGCCAGAGAAACTGGGACAGCATCAGGTGTCAATGTTGGCCCAGCTCGTCGTTCACAAAGGGTGGATGGATAAGCAGGGGGAGTGCAGCTCTGTCCACCACTGGAGCCCTTTGGCTCTTCCCACACGAGCAGTGCTGAGCCTGCATTGCTGTGAGGACAGACAGCATTCACAGTTCCAGGAACTCAGTGTTCCCACATCCTGGACTGATGTGCTCATGGTAAAACGTGCATTCAAAATATCCCTCTTAGACAATGATCTCATGTTTTTCCATAATACAGGGACTGCTAAATACTCTTTTCTTTTCCAATCCTTCTGTGAAAAACTGAGATTCAAAAACTTGAAGACAACATTGACAGGCCCCATAAACAGCATTCTCTGTTGCCCATAGGGGTTAAATCAGTGCTCAGTGACTTTGGTCACAAATTGGAAGACAGGAGTTGTAACCGGAATGAGTCAGAGATCCTTTGCCCTAGACTTCAACCTTTTTCTCCCCATATTTGCATTGTTGGCAAAATATAGATAGAGAAATACACACGCACACAAAAATTTCCATAAATATCAATACACATATATAGACATCTATTAATACATTTACACAATATGTGTACTCTTATCAACCCAATTTCTTAAACATATGCTGAATATAAATATCTAATTACCTATGAGCATTTCTATAGGTTTGTTTAGACATACACTCATATGCACATACACAATACAGATAAGATACATTAAATACTGGCTGGGCAGCAGTTCATTACATGCATCCTGAAATATTTTGGCAAAGGTACTCTGAAGGATGGAACTGGAAGAGTGATCTGCTAGAAAAGTGCCCACAAGTGCTGGCTTGATCTCATATTTCCCTGTGGTAGTCTGTATCACACACACATGTATGTACACACACAAAAACTCCCACAAAAGCTAATATGAGCTTTGATGCAGAAGCAACCTTTTATAAGAATTTCAGCAAAAATAGAGCAGGTTTTGGGTCATTTTGGCGAGTGACACTAGCTAACATGAAGAATTCCATTCCAATTATTCTTGGATTTTTATAAATAAAAACTTTACCTATGTTCTACTTTTTAGTCTGGGAATCACATTCTCCAGCCCTAAGTCACATATTCAGAAATGAAAATAACTGGAAAAATGCACTTTATTTCAAGACTTTCCTGCTTTGTTTGACAGTATCCATTTTTTAAAGCTGACCTTTTCTTTAGGCTTCTATTTCCAGATAGGCTGGAAATATGCTTCCAGATACCATTTCCAATATACTTCATGTAGAGATGAATTCAGCAGCATATTGCTTTTCTGGAAGTTTCTATCTCTTAATACTATGTACCCTGGTACCAGGTTAGCATTGGAAATAGCTCCTTTTCCTTTGGTCACACACAGTTTCGTACCCTGTAGCACACTCACTGCAAGGACACTGAAATCAATTCCCTTCCCTTCAGACAAAAGTCTAGCTTAAAAATTTGGGTCCACTGCTGTAAGATCTGTTCTCTCTTCAAACACCCTGGACCCCAACTGTCATACTCACAGCAGTGCTGGTATTAAAAGCCTTAACATTAATGTCAGTGATAGCATTAACCATTAATATTAAGATTAATACCTCTGGCTGCATTCATACTGAGCCCACCATGCTGCTATTTTATAAGCAAGACTTTTTAATTCTCAGTTATATACAGTTCTACTGATTATTAGCCTAAAAGGCAATACCTTTCCAAATGTCCTCTTATTTAATTATCATTGACTGATAACAGCAGAGAACCTTTCCTACAAATACTTTCCCACAAAATGCAGCCCAGACACTTTTTCAATGAACTCTTCAGTCACTGGTGATGATTTCTGTAAGACAGATAAAACCTCCTGTTTTCTCAAAGTCTGTATTTACGATATATTTTGAAATATACCCTTAGTGCTCCTTTTCAGTCCCTACAACAAGGCACTAAGCTAAACAGTAAAATTTCTCAGGATATTAGGCAGTTAAAAAGTATGGCAGTGTGATCATGCATGTGCAATGTATGGAAAAATAAATGGTGTTATATTTCTCTTAAAAATAAATAAATAAAGGACATAAAACCTCACAAACATTTTGAAAGAAACCTTATGATAGCCGAGTCTATAGAATTTTGTTTTCTCACAAGCAGAGCCCTTTTATTTGAGACTTTTAATCAGAAATTTGTAAAGCTGGGGGAAAAGCAGCTGGGCATTTCAGAAAGGGAAGGAGAAGGCTCATAAATTAACCAGTTGGCACAATCCTAACTATAGTATCACGCACAGTGCTGTTATAATATTATTGCTGTAGGTTAATGTGATCCTTTATACAGCCTTTTTCTCCTCCACAGTAGCCCATTTTCAAGAAGTAAAATGGTTTCATTTGAATTGCAAATCCCAACACATATATAGTTTGATTCTTTTGGAGCAGGATGAGTGACAGTGGTATATTAGAGTTAACAAACCTTACCCACTTTTAAATACATTTCTGGTATTGAAAGCTAACAGAGCTGAAATCTGAATGGGTAAAGGCTCTGCTCTGGCATTCATTCCTTTATTGGAGCCTTGAAAGGACCGTATGGAGGGAACCTGATAGAAATTTCGTGTTGCTGCTAAATAGAACTCAGTCCAAGTTAGAGAAATAAAAGGTTAGGTCTGTCGTCTTTTATAACATTTCATTCCTGGGGGCCACTGCTTTCAAAACTGAAACTAGGGGCTGTGCAGCCTCTTTGATTCAACTGGTCCCTCATCTTAATGGACTACAGGCCTTGCAAAATTGCTGAATCCAGCCTTTTGAAAGATTCTGGGCTTCCTGTACCGAAATCCATTAGCACGTGTGGCAGCAACAGAAGATTAAGGATAAAAAAAAAGGAAGCTTCAGGAAACTGTGCAGTGGGAAGTAGATAATAATCTCCTCCCAACAGTCCTGCACACTTGGGAAGCTGTTTTTTAGGTCCAGTATGGAAGCTTAACCTGCACATTGCCATGAGCAACAACCAAAGGCATACCATAGACACGCAGGCACAGAGCAGCCAAACAACACAAATCTGACAAAGCCATGTAAGACTGAACTAATTCGCTAGTCTTAACTTGATTTTAAAAAAAAATGCTGGACCCCAAGGGACATGCAAGCATATTTTTATAGGAGGGAGAAATCAAATTTATAATAGGAGAAATGGGACCCAGACAAAGCTGTGCTCAGATGCTCCATATCAGAAATACCTGTCCAAGCAGGAATTAAAGTGGAGTATCACCCTCAATGTGCTTCCAAAATTTCAGGAAAAAATTAGCAGTAAGAGAATTGCACAAATAATACAAATATTCTTCTTGTAACCAAGCTACCCATCTGTTTAAAGCATTGAGAAGCAGAGCACTCCACGGCAGGGGCACAGACTCTAACGCAATGTGTCCCAACAAAGACGATTCATGTTTTCATAGTTAATCTTCCATTCAGCCATTGGACTTTGATGTGCTCTGAAAGCAGAAGAAATTTACTCATCCGCCCTTCAGGCTGCAGCAGCTGTGACACTGCAGAGCAGCACAAAGGGACTGCTCTGTGGCCAGGGGATGGCAGAGACCTGCCTCCATTTGAGGCTGATAACTCATTCTGCCATTTAGAGCTCCAGTGTTCAACAAACAACAGATTCACACTCAAAAATGGAAGTTATTCGAGTGAGAGACCTATAAAAAGAATGAGCTGCATACAGGAGCAGACATTAATTTAAATGTACCTCAACATCAGCTCAGTTGAAGAGTGTCTGATCTCATGATATCCTGACACTTATTTCAATAGCTTTCCAAGTCTTGATCCTAAACAAAGAAATCTTTTCTACTCTTTCATGTTTCTGTAAGACTAACACCTGTAAAATTCTTTGAATTTTACCCTTTACCATGCACGGGATCCTAAATGCTGGCTGCAAATGTAGAAACTTTTTACATGCCAAAATAAGCCAGAAGACATCTCTAATAGCATAAATACGTTATTATCTGGGCCATCCTGCATTTATTCTACCGGTTACTGTAATAATCATTAACCTGAAGACCAAGAAAGCATCAATTTTAGATGCTTCAGGAATAAATTTCCAACATAAGGTGAATACACTCAGTCGTGGGGTAGACTTTCACGCTTTCTTTACTAGTGGCTTTCTAGCCAGAAGTAGAGCAGTGGCTTTGATTCCTTCTTCAAACTTAGAACCAGACAGAAAGCCAAGAAAAATGTGCCTAGGATGCTACTGCAAATGCTGCACAGACAATAGCTTTTCCACACATCATTTCTTTTAAGTATTGTCTTCATTTTTGTATTTCAGGGGTTTCCAAGAGATGAATGACAGATGTAGCAAGTAATTTTAGCTGCCAAAACCAACTCTGGTCACTTCACTCATTGTCCAAAGGCTTTGACTAAACAGATTCAGGACGTGAAGGATGCAAGCAGAAATTCCATGCTACAAAATGTATTGTGGGTTTTGCAATACCTGAAAAAAAGACAGTCTGGATGTGAAAATCACTTTTTAAAAACTGATCTTAAATCTCTCTCTTTGGCAGCACAGATTGTACTGTTAGAGACAGAAAAGACCTTACAAGAAATCCACATGTTTGCTCATGAAGATCATTCCTTCCAACACAGTTACCTCTAATATACTCTTGTTTCAAATCTATGTTTATGAAAAAATCTGGATGATTCTCATAGAAAGAGCTGTAACCAGTATATTGAATCACACTTTTCCTCTGAGTCTCCCTGACCTTTCCCAGTTTCATTATTCAATTGTTTTCATAAATATCCCAAGCACGAATGCTTTCGTTTTACTAGTGACTGTTTAAGATGGAACACAAATGGATGCAGTTAAGCAAACAAGCTTTATGGGACCACCTGTACATAGCTAGTATGTTTTAATTTATACATCTAAATCAAAATAAATATTCATTTTGCATCAAAGGTGATTGTTCATGGGCTTGGAATTTGATGGTCAAATTCAAGGACCGGGAAAAAGAGTGAAAGCAGCTGGCAATAGAAAAATAATTTATTTTCCTATATTCATTTATTGGCCTACTAGGGAATTGTTTAAAGGAGAAAGTACCACCTTCCAATTGATCTGGGTACTTTTGACTTGCAAGGCTCTTAGCCTCCTAAACAGACAAAAATTCTTTGTCAGGTAACATGAATAAAAAGGAGCTATTTTTCACAGTTTATAAGCCACGGTTTTACACAATCTTATGATAATTCAAGCTGTCCATTTAGGATTGAAGAATACCAATAGTGGTAGGGTAGTAACAGAACCAGTCAATATAATGGAAGAATTGTCAATGGGATTCCCACACAGGAAGGGTTTCTAAACAACAAGCAAAACAACCAGCTCATTACTTGCATTTGTCTTAATACCTGCCAACAAAATGGCAGTGAAATCTGAAAAACTCGGGTTTTGAAGGCTTGTTGTAAACATTGCTTCCATCATTCCAGCCAGAACCCTAGGAGCTTTTTTTTGCTGTGATGTTTTATGAAATAAAAAAAACACAACATATTGAGGGAAATCAGAGATTGTTAACAAGACTGCTTCAAAGCAGGCCTCTTATTTTGGCTCCTCTCTAATTCCTAGGCTGACAAGTGAATCTGGTGAATTAATGTTGGAGATTTGAACAATAAACACTCTGGGCCTTTTCTATTGCTTCAGTGATGCAAAGCCTAATTAGATGGTTAACTAGGCATATGGCTACTTTGCATCATTGTAGAAGCAGAAAGCATCTGATGTGCACACTGCTTCTAGAAATTTAAAAGCACTGTAATTGCTGGAACTTAATCTTCCTAGATGCCAATAGCAAATGGCTGGGGTTGTAGAAACATGGAGCACATTATAGGTTTTTCTTTATTTCTTGTAAATATCAACAGTATAAGCAGAAAACTGAATATATACCGTCATTATTTTTTATTGCAGACTCAGAAATAAGTCAGACTCAAGCAACAGAAATACACTGAGTGAAAACCAACTATTTTAGATCAGTACTTGTCTTAGTTAACAACTAAGTTAACTATCACATTTTGAAAGCAAATTCCAACTTTAAAAATTGTTGGTAACCATTGTAAATAATGCTGCAATCTCATCAAATCTTAAAACAAATGAACAAAGACTGAAAGCTTGAGAACAACATCTTTAGGGTTTAACAATGCTCATCTGTCCTTTGAAAAACGTTTTTCAATACTGAAACTTCCATAAACTAATCACCAAGAGAGTAACAAACCAGAGCTGTTCTTTCAGAATATACGGCTGATCCTTTTTATCATTTGAAGCTGTAATCTAAAGGATCAGGATCTTCTCTAATGCCTTTATTATTTAAATTTATTCAAAGAGGTCTTTAAAAAGTTGATTGGTTTACTGGCAATTTACAATCAAATCTTAGTGAACATTAAATATACAGAACTCAAGCTCTTTTTGAATAATGAATTTGTATGCTTTGCTCCTGCTTTTTTTTCCTCTGAAGAAAGATTATATTCAAAATTGCATTTCCCATTCTGATTCCCTTGACTACAAACTTGAAACCCACATTTCTTGCTAATTTGTGCAGCTTTTCGATCCACCTGATCAGTGAATGTTCCAGCACTCATGTTTGTTTGCTAAGAAATTCACAGGAACAAAAACCAAAGTAGAATATGAAGAAGGATCCTAGAATTTGAACAGGAATGTATCAGGAGTTCCCCTGTCACAAGGAGTATTTTTAACAATTTGGAAACCACACATCTATCCAGAGGGCTGGAAAGACACATTAACACATCTAACTGTTGGTTCATGAGGAAGGGCCTCATGGATTCCACATTTTTAACATGCACTCTAAAATTCCATCCAACTTATCACCCTTTATTATTAGCTTTTACTATTTTAATAAGGAAAATCAGCCTGGTGTCATTTAGCTACCTATGTGAGTGCTTCCAGTGGAATTTTCTCTATGCTTAAGAATGTAATGAGAATAAGTGACACAGGCTTCACACAGTGCTGGTTTCTGCCAAGTCAGCATGATTACACAACCTGAACTATCCATGATCTCACTCAGACAAGGAAGAGGCTGGCTGTGAAGTCCCACACAGTATTCCAGTGTCAGAGCTGAGTATTTTGGGCAATTTGCTATATTCCACTTACCTTGGCACAAAATCACTTTTCAGAACTGATGCATATTCCAAAGCAGAGCAGAAGGTTCAGATACATACAGTGGCACAAGTTTTTTCATCCCAAATGGATTTTGTTCATCTCAGTGCACATTCTTCCTAAATCTGAGTTATTTTTATAAGTCATGGAATACTTTTTTCTCCCCTGTCAATAATGTCATTTGAAAGCTAAAAGAATCTGCATTCTTTTCCTTCAACAAGCTTTATAAACTTGGAACATCCTTCAAGTACTACTATAAAAAATATATCCAACCCAACTGTTTGGGCTGCTTGGTCCTTATATTATTAATCAGATTACTGAGTCTCTCAAATTCCCTGTACTAATGAGCCCACTGCAAAAATAAATCAGATTATTACCACAGCCACCAACTTTCTGCATTCAGTAGCTGTCATTCTTACAGTATTGCAGGCATTGCAGAGGTATTCGTGATCTCAGGAGGGCTGGGCTAAGCATTCTAAGGCAGGAGAAAAAAAAGGGTCCAGAAATAAAATAAAGGAGATTTCAAATTATTTCTTTTAAACGTTTGAAATTAAATCAGTCAATATCAAGAGACAACCAATGGTGGTATGCAAAATAACAGCAATGGGCTTTCTCTGGTTTGTCAGTTTATTCCTGGGAATTCAACTCTCTGACACAAGGCTATTAGCAATAACACAGCCCAATATGAGACGATTCCTAGAATAAACAGTTAGTGTTATATTCTCATGAATCAAAAAGGATTCTCCATAATATCCATAAAATCCACAATATCTTTTAGGCAAGGATCATGGACAAGGCATCTTGCAGATTTCAGTATGCTTTCTGTGGCATTAGAACAATAATACAACAACCTCCCTCTGCAGACACCACAGAGTTTGCAACTCCTTTCAACGTTGCTGCACGATGTAACCACTAATATAAAAACATTCTTTTTGCTTTCAAAATTGCACAATGAATAATTGGCCTTGGCCAACTCTTGTCTTCATTACAAAGTGGTTGTTGCCACTTCCTCTCAGTGGGAAGTGATCCATGTGAGATGAAGACTGCAATTCACATTTTTAAAATAACATCTCTCCTCTTTAATGTGAAGTGATCCTCAATCATTTCATGCAGATGAAAGAGGAAGTTGAAACTTATCCCAACTTTTTATTCACTCTTCTATAATTGACATTTACCTATCCCCCAGCTGACATGTCTTACATGCAAAATTCAGAACAGTTTGACAGGAATGAACAAGCTTACCTTGTAAGAGAGTTATATATAAGAGAAATGGTGCTAGCCTCCTCTCTGGAAAAATAGAATCTGCAACATGGAACAAGAAAAATTTTATTTCAGTGGAAATTAAAAGAAATAAATCTTATATGGGAAAAGAGAGGATTTGTTCCTAAACTTAAAGAGTGCAGATTGAATGGCAGAAGGCCACCCTGCACTGAAAGATAATAAAAACTTCAAGAATGTAGGTGTTTAGTTAGAAATACCTAGCTCTAAATATCTCAGAGAGAAAAGTGCCAACCTGAAGCAGGATTTGGATTCAGGAAAAGGGCATTCTAAGCATCAGTGCAGTGACACACCCAGACAGAGAAGCAGAAGTTCACCCCTGCAGCAGAAAAGAGCAGGAAAAGGTTAAGATGAGAACAAAACCAAGAGCCACAGGAGCAATTCTCCAAGGAACAATACAGCCAAACATCCACAGGAGCCATAAGAAGTAATTCACACTGTGTCACAGAAAGCACAGCCTGCTCTGTTCTTTGTCAGCTCTTTTACATTCTAAGGCAGGAGCATGGCCACCCACTCAGGACATGCCATTTCCACTCCAGCCCTGCCACCACTGGTAGCCCAGCTGTGACAAGTGACTATTGCCTGACAGAGGGGGTGACATGCAGGCTATGGGTTCACTCAGGCTGGGCAAGTAAGCATAGACCTCTTTCAAAGCTCTTTGGAGTTGAGAGCACATTCACAAATACGAGCTGAACCAAGATAATGGCCTCAGAGCTGAAAAACTATGAATTCAAAGCCCAAACTCTTCCATTTCCACATTTCTAAAATGAAATATTAATTTATATCCAGCACTTCCTTCAAAATTTTAGCCAAGAACACATTTTATGTAAGAAACTCTCCAAGCCAAAACAATCATCTTAAAGCAGCTATTCATTTCATTTCAAACCATGTATCTTTTTTCTCTTTCCCGGGGGAAAAAAAAAAATATTTTCCCTTTTTTTGTTTTTTTTCATCTAGCCATAAAATTGGGGGAGGCAAAATAAAATCCTTACATTGCTAAAAGCTTCCTAATAAAGGGCATACACTGTCTCCTTGTAGACATGCACTAGCCCTTGAATTTCCAACTGGACCACTTGGTCCTGGAAATCCTTCCTGCAATAATGGACTCAATGTATTTAAATAGTGAAGCAATGGAAGAGCAAAACTAGAAGTGGGGAATACACATAGCAGTGGGATCCAGATTTCCTCCCATATCCATTGCAGTTCAGCCTCACTTTTCTCCATTGCAGCTCATCCAAGACCTGCAGAGAACTAACTTGTGAGAGGTACTGTCAGAAGGCAAAATTCTATGTTTAGGACACTGGAAAAATTATAGAAAATGTGATCTTACATTTAAAAACCTCTAACTGCAGAGTATTACCCTGAGCCAAAAACTAAAATATAAAGCTTTAAAAAACCAAGGCATGAAGAAATGCTTTCTGTTTGCCAATGCTATCTCGCTTTATTTCTTATTTAACATGCTAAGGCACATGAAAAATAAAAACTCTTTGAAGCCATGAATGAATCTTACAAGTTCAAATATACCTAATATGTGTATAAACATACATAATCACCCATAGCCTTACTCAGAAAACATTATTCATATTTTTCCCACTTTTAACAAGTTTAAGTTTTTCTACATTTACGCACACAGCACTATCATGCTCTCCTCAGATTCTTGAGTGGACTGGACTGCTCAAAAACCTCCTAGAAAAATATTTGCAAGGATTGAGAAATAACCTCAGGAAGCTGGACTGACACTCTTGGAATGCAAAGATCAAGGGTTTCTTTGCACTATTTTTATTATAAACAAAGAACCCACTACAATTGCAGTGGCATCACTGGGGGAGGTAGAGGGAGGAGATGAGAAACAGTAGGAAAGCTGGAAAAAAATACAGATAATTATTTGAAAGCCCTGAATATATTCCTCCTGTACTCCTCACATCATTATGGCAATGAAAATACCCCAGGCTTTTTTCACCAAGAGCTTCATTTCTGTCTGAATGAAGTCATAACATTACAAATTTTGGAGGCTGTTTAAAATATCTTTATGTGAAGTCAGATGTGAATCACTAAACATTTCCCTGTTTGAAAAAAAAACAAAAAAAACCAAAAAATACACTCAAATACCAAAGTACAAAGAAAAACAAAAGTAAGAGGAAGAAATAAAATGAGCTCAGTTTTCTGGCCACGTAAATCATCAGGAATTGTTTCATCTTAAACACTAAATGCCCCAGCCATTGCTAGCATGTAGAGATAAGACATTTCCACCTCCACATGACAGCTCATACAAACTGTTTCTTGTTTATATCCCTATTAGGAGTTCACAGCAGTCACCGAGATTATTTCACTTGATTTGATTCCTTCCCTGCTCTCTGTGGCTCATTCCCCAAGCCCTGTACAAGGCCATTCATGTCCCTTGGGAAGATCCAAAGTCAGCATTTGTGCTGACAAAAGCCGCAGACAGATAACGCTCGGTGGAGCCCTGGCCACCACAGCGCCAGTCCTTCCACCCAGCTCACCTTCTAAGGCAAAGGGCTGGAACAATTCTCCATGCTGCTCCCATGCCACTGCTTTTCCCATCTCTCTCAATCCACAAAGACAAAAGGGGCTACAGTGACAGCTAAGGTGACAACAGGGACACTTGTGAGCTTGATGTCAGTGGTTGTTGAATCCCAGGTTTCCTGGTACAGCCTTCCCATTGCACATAAAAGTGAGAATGCCTGAAGCGCATCAGGTTAAAACCAAAATACATTTTGAAATACCTCTTTTCTCATGGACATGAACATGCAGAAAGCATGTATGACTGCTGATGATGAGTCACTGCTTCTGCTGGTACACTCTTATTGCTCAATCAAAAGCTAAAGAGGATCCCATTGTATTTCACAAGCAATGAATAAAAGCAGTTTCTTCCACAATATAATCAGTAAAAAAAGCTCAGCTCCAGATAACATCCTCTGCTAGGTGAAAAATCAAATTTTCATGTTAGTTTCTGTAAATGATTTTTGGTGAATTACTGCCAGCCTACTGTCCAACCACACACTTACTTGTATGGGGTAAAATATAATTGATACATGAATGAGCTACCCATTTCTGCTCTAAAACCTGATGTAGCAGAAAAAGCCTTAAAAAAAAAAAAAAAAAAACCAACAAAAAACAACAAAACAAGAAAAAAGAAAACTTTGTCAGAGTTCCTGGAAAAATGCTTTTTTCCATTGTGGAGAACACCATCAACAACTGAAGAATGACAGCGGAATTAATTTTGGCACATGTCTACAGTTTGCAAAACTAAGCAAATATTAGGGAGAGTTAGGAAGAAATAATAGTTTGATCACATAAAAAAAGAAAAATCAAAAAAGGTAACCCACACAGCCATGTTGTCTTGCACCCCTTTCTGGTTGAGGGCCTTACCCTGTTTGGACAATAATATAAGAGGCTATAATGGCTAGTTGGTAAGACTTTACTCTGATGCTAAGATAAAGCAGATACACTGTAGCATAACCAAAATCAAAACACTTCAGCCAGCCCTGCTTGAAAATTTACAAATATTTTACTAGCTGCAAAACCTGTTGCCTACTGTACCCAAAACACAATGGAAACATTGTGGGGAGGGTATTTATTCCAATGCAACTTTTTTATTGAAGTTACAGAACAGACTAATTTTTCCAGTTAAGTATTACAGGAAGGAAAGTATCATAGCAGGCACAGATTTATTTCTTTTTTTTTTTTAAGTATTCCCCACATCATAGTAACACTGCATTCTTTTCATTTAATATTACAACTTGTAGCTGTTCTAAGTGAGATACAAGTCTCCTGAGTGAGTGTTAAAACACTTCAGTATTACTGTCTTAACTTCATCTGTAAAATATGAAACTGGAATTGTAACACTGAACACTAAGCAACCTTCCAGAACATTCCAGCCTTTAACCTCCGTGCCAATCAGAGCTCTGCATTCATATCACACACTGAAATAGATAATACATGCCATACTTGTGAAAAAAAATTGAGGACCTGCAACTACAACCAATAAAATATTCTTTCATATTTTTTTGGATGTGATCAAAGAACAGAGGCTTCTAGAACATTATCCAACAATAAATGATAGAAATAGATATCTGAACTTGGTGTGATTCATTTGCACATGTGACCTGGGAAAGAAATCAAATAAGTATTCTGGAAGGAAATCAAAGACAGAGTCAGTCTGAAAAATTTTAAAATAAGAGCTGGAAATAATAAATGATACTTAATCTAGAGTATGGCAAGTAGATACAGTAGTAGAGAACCCAGAAGCATTTTCTCAGAGGCAGATGTGCAGATAGAGGCAGTAGTATTTGAAATGGACTGCAGCTGAGACAACTGACATCTCTATACACGATACAGATGTTCTACACAAGCAGCTACGGCCAAGTCCCAGATGGTCACTGGTGATATCTGTGACTATTGACCTAAAAATCACTGAACAAGGAAGTTGTAGGAGTTGTTGGGTTTTTTTTCTAAGCCTTTCATCACTCTTACTTGTTCCTGGATGCTTTAGTAGTGAAAAATCAACATTTTTACAGAGAATCAACCAAAACAATTGACTGGATCAAGAGACTGGTGTACAAAGACCAACCTACAAATGCAGAAGGGCAAACACATCAGTAGGGAGATACTGAAACCTTTGGTTCACCCCTTTACTCACTTCCATCTCACCCAAGTTCAACAGCAAAGGAAAAACAAGAATTGCATAATTGCAGAAACTATAGAATGTCTCTTAATCAAGAATCCAAAAGCAGTTTTGGGGAATACAGTGCTGAGAAGCAGGTCTCAGGGGAATTCTCCTAGCTAGGAAAGTAGAGAGATGCCTGAAGTAGACTGTGGGATTAAACATTGTCACACATTATTTCACTGATTTATATTTCATTGTCTTTGTCAGCAGAATTTAGCACAGAGCTCCACTTGCTCCTACTCCGCTTTCTGCAGTCTTCAATATTTTGATCTGTTGCAGACATTTCTTACAACCACATAAGATTGTTTCATTTTATACTTGACATTTTCTTCCATCCTTACATGTCAAAGTATATTCTTAAAGGAAAAACAGCAATCTACTCTAAATTATAGCAATGCTGAACTTAGTATGGGGCTTGTCTGGGAACCACAGCTTTGTAAATTCAGGGAGCAACAGCCTAAGTTCTGTTGAAAATAGGTCTCTTCTGGCTAAACAATAATGAGCAGTGAATTCTAAGACTTTTTCTCTAACTAAATGTGTTTGTTACTCCTGAAAAGAAAATTAGCTTTGTATTTTGTTTTAAAGCAAGAAGAAAATTATACAATTAAAGAAACTAAATAAAGCAAGGGGGATAGAAAGCATTAGACATGCAGGGGGAAATACGAAAGGATGATGAAAATTAACAAAAATAAAAATGGGGGGGTTTCAAACACACGATATTTACTGGTTCCATTTCTGCAAAAGGACAGTCTGGGGTATTCAGTTAAACAGCAGATACTCAGGGTATTTCATAGGGCTGCAACCTGATGTCAAACTTCACCTGTTCTGTAAGCACCAGGATCTGCCTCACTATGTAACCCCACTGGGCTCTATTTTGTATATCACATCTTTATGAACTACTTCTGGGTAGTCTCCAGTGGGTGTATTCCATTACAATCTGGTTTTTAATCCTCTGTTTCCCATTCAGTGTCACTGTGAGAGCAGAAAGCTTGCTTCCCTCAGGTGAGATGTCTCCAGGAGACTTGGAAAAACCTCGGGAGGTTCACTCATGGCCCTGCAACTCTTCCAAGTGTAGGACCTTGTGCTGCATGATTTTGGCTCTGATTTTGGTTCTTTGCAGAAAGTGTGTTATCACAGTTAGAATACGGCACTAGAAGGGTTCAAATTCTATTTTTATTTCTAAATGAAATTTTTAATAACTCCTCAGGAAAAGTTAGGGCCATTTTTAAAAAATATTATCTCTAATATCATCTATATATAGATGCACAAAGCCAGAATTTTTGAAGCAAACAGAACACATTTAGACACTGAAATAAAGGTCAGATTTCCAGAAATTATCTGCAGCTGGAAGCTCTCACCACCCTCAACACACTAAGCTCTTGGAAATGCAGCAATATATATAGACACCTAAACAAGAGCTGAGTTGTTCTGAAAATCTGGTCCCAATTGTGAATACTAACATCTCCTGAACTCCTCAGCAGGTTCTGAAAAGCTGACTTACCTACAGCTCCCACTGACTGGGAATCCCCATCACTGAAAACCAGAGCCACAGTTTGCCTGAGTGGAGACTGCTGTGGTTCCAAACGTGAAAATTCACTTTTGCATTTTTAATTTGAAAATATTCATCTTTGCTCCAGCCACATATGATTTAATTTCTTAGTGTTTTTCAAGGACCTGGTGCTGAAAGGTAGAAATTACAAGGATGTACTAAAACTTATTAATGACACCTTCTAAAAATGAGCCAAACTTTCAGGGCTCCAGAAGCATCCATTCAAGTTAAACAGTTTTGTTAGTGAAAATTCCACTATATTCTGGGAAAATGAGGGAAGAGGAGAGCTTTCTGCTGGGAAGTTTCAGCTGGGTATGATTATGACTCCTTTTATACATACCATAAGTATTTAATGACTTTAAAACCATCTACTTTTCCAATAAAGATGTCAATGAAAAAAAAAAAAATCAATGGATCACACAGGGCTGATCTTGAAAAGTCAACATCAACCTCAATTCTGTGTTGACATTTTATAGTTTATTTTCCAAATACTTTATTTCCCATTTTCTTCATTTGAACAAATTGAACATTTTCTTCAATTGTCACTGCAACATAATGATGTTAGTACAAAACAAGGATTTTTCTCATCACTTACATATCATGAGGTTGCCCTCAATGAAGCTTGTGCTAAAATAACCCCAAAAGTGACAAGGATGTTTCCCATCCATGTTCCTACTTCCATACTCCAGCCCTGCAGTGACTTCTGGGGTAGTTTTGCATACTGCATTTTGAAAGCATAGTAATGATACTACTTGAAGAATATCACTTTCATTTGTAAATGTAATGAAAAGTAAGAGCCCTACAGTCTCCCATCAGAATGCACTACTTCAATCTACTCAAAGAGCTTTGCAACCAAAATTATGGGTTTTTTCCTCAGGAGAGGAAATAGAATAGAGCTTAAAATGCAACAATAAAAAGCTAACATAATAATGAATCTTAGCCCATTTTTTTTCATTAAGGCAATGCAAAAGACTGAACAATAGCTGATGAATTGCCTCTAGAACAACCTCCTTGCACGATATAAGTATTACACCAGCTGTAAACTGAACTTCATAATTTCTAATACATTAGGATACACAGATTAGGAGACAGACATTAGAATATTTTCTCACAACACCTTTGAAGAAGAAAGAATTAAAAGGAAAAAAAAAAGGAAATTTAAGTGAGCCTGCAACAACTATCAATATTTCAAACTACAGATTAAGGTGCCTATAACTAATTTTAGTTTGTACTTTAAAAAAAGATAAAGAGATTTTAAAGATTGTCTTAATACTTCTGAATATATTCACAACCTGGACTACAAACACCAAAACTACTGAAATAAACCCATTTTATGTACTTGAGTTATTTTTGTATTTGCATATAGATATTAAATTTTAGCCAAAGAATTCAACTGTGATTTTCATCCAGCATACACAGACTTTTCCCTTCATGATGGCAGGCAGTTTTTCTTGGGGGCAGTGCTGGAGTTTTGGGGCTTTTTTTTTGGAGGGCTGATTTCAGGGATACTAAAAGAAAAGTGTATTTCCATAAGGATGTCAGCATTTTAACTCAGTCTCTCACTGCAGAATGTATATACCTGTGAGTGATGAAGAACAAACTCGAGGGATTTTAGAACACCAAAGGACCATGCTGATATTTTAAAATATGAAATATTTTGGAGAGCAGCAGAGAAGACACAACCTGAGGAGAAGGGTGCCTCCCTGTGGCAAACAAATACAGGAGAGGCCAGGCAAACCACTGAGCCTTAGTTCCAGTCTCTTTTCCAACCAGCCACAGCCCTGTGCTGTGAGCAAAGGGATCAGGAAACCTTTGCCTCCATTTCCAGAACTGTTTGAAAGCATAAGTGGAAAGTTCTGGTACCATCATATGGACTCGAGCAGCCTTAGCATCAAATGTTCCTCTGAGAACACTCTTTATGCTATGGCAGAAAATCACCAGTGCAAAAACACACCAAAACCACACACACAAATAGAGGAAAAAATAAACTTACAAGACATCCACACAGGCAAAAAGCCTCACAATTTTTCCTAACTCTGAGACTTTAAAGTTTAAATCTTACGCTGTATTTTGATTTTTAATTAAAACAAATTGAATTACACCAAGCTTCTCTCTTGGCATCATCCTAATATAGATACAGGCACATTTTTGCTAATTGAGAGAATCAAACCATTTTTTTGTTGAGCACCAGTTAACATATAATCTTTCTTTATGCTCCCTTTCTATTCTCTGCTTTTATTTCTTCCAAATCAGTTCCTCCTTTCCTGCTGTGTCCTATTCTTGTAAGGACTTCATAGTGCCTTTACCACAAGTTCCTTTTTCCTTATTTTTCCACATCTCCTGAAGCATGTTACTTTTAAAAGTAACTCTAAAGTTACCACAGCAATAGTTGGCCTTGTGCCATTATTTAGTTCAAACCTAATCTAGCCAGTCAGACCTCTAGAAATAACTATATTTTTATCTGAATGAAGACTGCATCAGCAACAGTCAAGGTAATTACATTACCCAGATAGCATCATCCCATATAGGTTGTTGAAGCATTTTCAGATGTTTCATCTTATTTCAGAAACAAATATTTCAAATATTTTTAAGAGAGAAGTCATTTTAATTTTTTTTTATCTCATTCTCTTTAGCTTGCTTTTCCTTTCTTCACTGAAAGAGTAGAAAAATGACAAAAAATTACCAGCTACACCAGATGGTTTCTGGTGTACAGTATTTTTGAACAAACCATATCCTTTTTGTTTGATTAATTATTATTCTAATTATTTTTACAATTTTACAATTATTCACAACTGTTCTGGCAAGTGCCTTTTCCTATGGCAGCACAGCACAGGTTTACCCAAAGATTGCATCTCTGCTCTCAGTCACTTAATGCTACACCATCTAGTTAGATGGGCAAAGGTTATACCCTCCCAGATTAGTCTCTGTCTTCTAGAAATTCTGTTCACTCAACAACTAATCCACACTCATGTGCTCTTGTTGAGTGTGTGCAGCTCTTGCTCTCTCAGACTCTACCTGAAATATTTAGCTACCACTTTTTCAACACACTGATAAATGGACAAATCAAAGACAAGGAACTGATCATTTGTTTTGCAATATAAATTAACCAAGAGCAAATTTTTCATTTCTAGATTTGTATTTCCCCTCTCAAGCTCTGTGCACTTTTATTAAAAATCAGTGCATGCTCCAAATAAACCCTTTAGAACTGTTTTTGGACCAAAGTTCTAGATAAATCAGCTATTTATTTAAAAAAAAAAAATAAAGAAATAAAGGAAAATATTTCTTCAGTGTATGAAATCTAGAGGTCAACAACAGATAAGCCTTTCAAAATCTTACCCATTTTTACTATTTTAAGTTCTCATATTCATGAATCCCTCATTTAGAAGAGAGTTGAGATAAAATGCCTTAGCAAACCAGAATGAGAACCAGGGAAGTTAGAGAAGGAAAAGATCTGCATTGAGCCATATAGTCTGCCCTTGCAGATGCAGGATTGTTCCCTACAGAGCATTTTTAGTTAAGAGGGAAAACTACAACTTTCTAATTGAGTCCAAAAGAGAAATGTTCAACAGCTCTTTTAGGAAGAGCTTGAGCAGCTTCAGCTTCCAACTCCACGGTGCAGAGAGGGTTAAAAATAAAAATAAATTACATTTCATATATTGGAGGAAAACAAAAAGAGCCCACCAAGTGACACAGCTGCTGCTGGGCAAGGAGGAGAGAGGAATGTTGAGCCAGAACTGGATTTTATGCTGCTGGTGGCTAAATACATGGCTCTGTGTTGAAATTCCTACTGCTGCCTGTGCCATGGGAATGTGGCTGCAGCTGCTCCAACCCAAGGCACTTGGCACTAACCTGCAGTGCCAGGATGAGTAAAACACGAGCAAGGGCAGAGAGATGAGCTGAACACACACTGAGCCTGAGCATTTCCTTCCTTCCCCTTCATGGGCAAAGTCTGCAGCGATGTGATCATAATATTTACAGAAAGAGAGTAATACAGACATGGCTTTCCATGTTAAATCAATTGTGTTTCAGTGCTGCGCCTCTAAGCTTCATTAATTCCTGTTATTCTCCAGGCTTTAATTAGCCTTGAAGGAAGAAATAATCAGTTCCCAAAAGATTTCTTCCCTGTGTGCTGCACGCACAGTGATTTGTGTACTGCGTGAAACTTCCACATTACAAAAATAATTTTTTTTATTATTCTTTAATTTAAATGAAAAATATCAGAATTTTAATTCGCTTAAGGGCTAATAAGTTGCTCTACATCCATTGGAAAAAATCCCAAGCAGTATTGTTTCTTGAGCCACCTAGAACTATAGTGTGCCTGCTTAGAAGACTCATTCAGTCATTTAAAAACATTTCAAACTTTTACAACAAAACAGCTCAGTGAAAATTATTTCAGTACTGAGATTCTACACATCTTACCTAGCAATTTCAGGAATTAATGATTTGAGCCTACTTACTAAAGATATAAATAAACATATCTAGACAAACATGGAATGAACGCTTTGAACATGAACTCAATTCTTTATCTTCTATTTATGGAAAAGCCATTTTAATGTTACTTGTCCACCTTATTCAGGCTTCTTCCAAACTTCTAATAAGTCTATTCTCCCACCATGCCAATCTCTTGCTATCCTTCTCTGCCTGCTTATCCTGCATATGCCTTTAATTCTAGCAGATATTATTAGAGATTCAGTACATAATTTTAAATTTTATTTGACACAGAAAATCACATATCATTGAAATTCAAACACAAAGCAAAAGGTTTATCCTTATGAATTCAGCATATGTACATAGAACACCTCTGTAAGGACTTGTCCATGTATGATGACACCAGTTCTTCAGTCTGGGTAAAATGGGCATCTGAAAGATCAAGATAAAAGAAAAAAACAGCCATATCTTAGAAAGGATAAAACTATCCTTTTGCAATCTAAGTGAAAAATTTGGATTTAAGAGGTGTAGGATCACTGCCTGGTTGCAGAGAACTCTTCCTGCAGTGGCTTTTCCTGCATATTACCCTAAGAGGAAATAAGATTGAATGTTAAACAAATTATTCACTACAATAGTAAAATAAACTTTCAATATTTAATGAAAGCAATAAATAATAGACTGTAGTTGTCAACCTAAAACAATTTTAAAGGCAGAATAATTCTTATCCAAACACACTCAACTGGGCTAACAGGCTAAGTCAGGGTTTCTGGTTTTAAAATACACCAAAAAATCTTCAGATATTTTTTCCTCTGTTCTAGAGCCCGCTGTAGGCAGATGAAACCTATCATGGTTATCATTATATTCTGAACTAGTTTATTTGAAAATAATTTTGAAGTCAAGGTCTTGTGATACTTTATGACCTCCTTTACTCTTCCTCTGAAATATTCTTGGATGGACTTAAAAGAGAGCTGCACATATGGTCTACCGGATTAAACAAGGAGGTAGGAGGGTCAGATTATTACCAGAATAATTTATATTTCCTTTTGCATTGCCTGTGTATTACATGAGCTGTAAGCAAATGAGACTCCCCAAAATTTATAGTCAGCTACACTTTGGATTGAAAATCAGACTAGGGCAAAAAGAGATTTTACATTAACCAGAGAACAGAAATCATGACCAAAAACTGGAGATGAGCAGAGGGTGATTAGAAAGATCTTACCATGCACCTGGAATGCAGCTCTTCCTGCACAGGTACTTCACCTATTGTACATATTTAAGTCAGTATTTCAAATTTTGAAATTTGTAATCACTTTATCAGGGAAGAGCGATCTTTGGGGTTTTTTTTGTTAGCCTCTCTCTTCACAGCAGTGAAGACAACCACTCAGTGGTTATTACACTGTACTCCTGCAACTGAAGGCAACACTCCGCTAAAAGAAACTGGGCTATTCATTTGATGACAGCCTGATTTCTCATTCAGAAGTTTCTTGCTAAAATTCACTGGAAAGAAATTTACCCTGTCACCCAGGATGGTCTGTGATATATCCACAAAATAGAGTCATTTTAAAGGGTGCATGTTCTGCAGTAATCCCAGCAAAGCTGATCTTTCAGAAGCAATCTATGTAGTATAAGAACACCACAGAATTTTTAAACAAAACAAAACACACACACACTCCCTAGGAAAAAAAAGGGGGGGAGGAACTTTCTATTCTGCATTCTCCAATCATCTCTAGGAAATGAGGATTAATAACTAGTTGTCTATTGGCAAGTTGTTATAGAATTATCTACTAAAGGACTTCTCCCCCTTCACTTTGCAGTACCCAGTTGTGCCTCGAGACAAGGCATCAGCTTCTGTGTTTTGAAGGATACTTGAAAGGTCAGCCAAAGTAACCACCGTGATACATGCAAATAAAATCAACTGAAATTGGTTCAGAGAAGGGGTTTTCTTTCCTTAGTAGGAAGAAAACTTCAGGAAGTGCTTTTGTCAATCCCAGTAAGACTTTGACAGTAACGTGTAACCTCAGTCCTTGACCCAGCAAGTCTGAGCTGCATTTAATTGGTCTGTCTGCAAAGCTATGAAAAATTTCTCTTTGTGTACTGTAAAATAAAATGTATATATTTCATACAGCTGGGAAACAATATCTACTATTCAGAGCTGCTGGCAGCACAACAGAGCACTTTCCTTGTTAAACTCTCTGAAACCATCCCCTTTTTTCCAGCCCTGCTTTTAGGTGCACTGAAGAAGCCAAAAATATAAAAGTCAACAAGTGGAAAGCATAATCACTGGAAAACTCAAAGGGTATAAATCATTCCTAGGAGAAGCACAACATTTGGTGAAAATCATGAGAACCTTGCAGATTTGTTGGGTTGGTTTGTGAAGCTTGGGAAGGACTTAGCAGAAAAAAACCACTGAACAACCACACCGAAACCAAATCCCCATCTCTGTCCTGTCCATCTCTCTTTTTTTGCTCTACTTACTGGTCTTCCTCAGTATCAAGCTACTCCTCGTAAATCCACAACTAGTAGCCATGTGGACTTTTATGAGATAAATCTCAGTATAACTGGGAACCCAGTTCGTTTTTAAAAAACTAAGCTTTTCAATACATGATCAAGTAAACATTCAAAGAAGAGGAATTTAAAGAGGAAGAGACAGAAGCTTCCTAATCTCTAATTCTCATGTCAGTGTGAGTTACTATGGCAGTTTTAACACACACTGAGCTTGGGGCCGTTTTTATGGCTGGAAACAGGATGGGTTGAGGTATATCAACATTACAGAATGAGTCAGCCAACAAATCCATGCCAGGAGATTCCCTCGTGGAGAGGCAGCGTGCTGGAGCAGCTACAGCAGCCACATAAAGATGTAAACAAAGGTGGCAACAGGACTTATCTCACTGCTGAGGTGCAGCTACCCAAGGGGTTTTGCTGGCAACAAGATCTTAGTAAAGGGAGGGAGGATGTGGTCTTCCCAGTTTCCACTTAATATACCCAAAACTAGTAAAATTTATAGCACAGGCTGAGCCTGAGCTGCATAAAAACACAGTTGCTGAAAGTTTACAAAACACTGGCTAAAAGGAGAAAAATGGTTATTTAAAGTACGTCAATATTGACAAGAAATGCAGATTTTGCATTGATCCCATACTGCTTCAACAATAAAATGTCTGTTATAAACATCACCTCCTCACAGGACTGTACACAGTAACACAACTTCAACTTCCTCTAAGCCTTCATCTGCAATCTAATGACAAAGAAACAGGTAAATTAGGTGTGTCCTGTACAGAAAACACATGTGGAAGCGATGCACATCATGTGTAAATTAGATCTATTTTTATTCTTCCAATTCCAATGCAGCGATAATTAACCAGAGAAAAGGTATTCCTCCCTGCAAGCACTGTCAAGATGCAAGACCATTTTCAATCTTTAAAGAAGCTCACAATTTTAAAGTTTCTGGCAGTAGAAATGCAGAAAAAAAAGAGATACAAAAATGGGAGCACCTCACTGAGGGACCTGAACCACATTCTGACACAAGTTTCATTATTGTTTTTAACTGAAGCACAGAGAAACAAAATAGTAACAGTAACCATTGATAATCATTAGGCCCATTTTTCTTTAATCCTGAGCAGAAAAAGAACATTCCCGTAAGTATTGTTCGGGTGGGCACTGAACAAGTGCTAAAACCACCCACTCCTGTTTTTCCCTAGATGCTGTTTGGTGCTGCTCAGAGTTAAAGCACTAGCATTTATACAGTTTTATATCTTCAAGCATTGGTATGAATTGAAGGGATTTTTTTCAGCCTTTTGTAGGTGTGTGATAGTTACATAATGCAGAAATACAGGCTGCTGAACACTAATTAAAAACAAACCCTTAAAATACATATTCCATTTGCTTTAGAGCATCAATTATAAAACCAGATGTTAGAGCCAGATGTCAAAGAATTATTTTTCATAAGCCACAGCTTATAGCCATGTAGCCTCCATTTATCATCTCAGATGGGAACATTTAATTTGACAGCACACATTTTGGTTAATAGCCAGTTTCAACATTAGCACTTGTTTTTGCAATTTTATGTAAAGGGATGCGATAAAACTGTCTATAATGAAAATTCTGTTTTTTCAGTACCTCAGCATTTACAAATCATGTCTATCTGTGTGCAAGCTGAAAATGTTTTACACACTTGTGAATGTCTGCAGTATGTCTCAGAGGCATAGCTCTTTCCACATGCCAGCTTATTTAATATATATCCATGGATAGAGTTTGCTCCTAGAAGCTGTACTCCTCTTTCAAGACATTTATCTTAAGAGAACAGAAAATAAAACATCTTTGCTCCTGTGTTTCTTGAACATTACAAAACTTCACTGATTTCAGTGGATAATTTTGGTTAAAAAAATATTGCAATCTGTTACTTTTGGTACATGGCCTAAACAGAAATTTGGGCCCAGAACTCTCAGGACAACCTATATTTAGCAATACAAGTCCTGTCTTCTTGTGTATTTCTTGCATTTCTATATAACATCTATGCCAGGTCTTCAGCTGCTGTCAGGCTGGCACAGATCCAGTGACTCCAGCACTGTATTTAGGTTTCTTTTACATTTGACAGAAAAAAAAAAAATCTATCTTTTCTGAAGGCAGAAATAGTGAGGAAGGGATAACTGGCATACCTTCAAAATCTGCCAATAGATATCAATCTACCCTGATTTTAGCCCTAAAGGTGAACAGTCCCACTGCAAGGCTTCTACTGAGAAAAACTGGGTAATCATATCTAATTATGTGACAAATTTGTGAAAAGAGCAAATTAATTCTCCTTCTGGCTAAAGCTAGGATTTGACTCTCCAGATAGTGAGAAGACACAAATACACTATTTCAACTGTGATATGTCAAGTTTGAATTCTTTTGTCCAGACAGCAAAAGAGATTTTTTGGCTGCCGATCACACGTTTTCAAACCCAGACGTGAATTTTAGAATAAAATCCTCAAGAAGAAAAATCAAGATGTTTAATGCAGACCTATCAGAAAGACATATTATATGTGCTGTCTATACTTGTGAAAAGTTAGGGAATGGGCATTTTGATTGTTCCTGTTCATAAATCAAAGAATGTAATGAACTAATACACAAAGGGACAAATGAGGAACACACAGTATCATCTATCAAGAAACTACTACAAAAGGGAAATGGAGATGAATCATAATATACCTTTAATTCTTCAATGGGAGGCATGGCCAGATCACAGACTCCAACTGCTAATAAGAAAAAACAAGTCTCTTGACTGCAGGATAATACAGAAATCATGGCTAGCATCCTTTCATGCTGACATAGAAGAAACCATACAAGCCAGCTTTACTTTTCTATTAAGAAGGATTTCAAAACATTTCTAAGAAAAAAAAAAAAAAACAAAAAAAATACATCTGATTTGGTCTTAGCTACTAAGAAAGAAAGAATAAAGAAATAAAAAAAAATAAGTGTATCAGGCCTGGTTGCCTGCTAGATTCTTTAGTATGCCAGAAATAGGAGTTCCTAAGCTTCTTTCTGTTTTACAGCTCTAAGCCAGCACCACCACTCAAAGGACGTGGGAATTCAAGGGCTTTAGACTCTTGGGGTCCTCAGCCTAGGATGGCTTTGCCATACAGGGCATTAAGGGTGATGGTTTCAGGTCAGAAGCAGCCAGAGATCCCAAAGGCCACGAGCATCCTGACAGGGGTGCTGAACACCTCTGTTCATTCCCCTGTACACTTCAGAGGCAGAAATGCAGGAGGCCCGGCTGTAACCATGCTCAAAGAGCCTTCCACATTCTGAGCTGAGGAGGATAGGAGGGTTAAGATTCCTCCTGTGAAATAAATGTTTTCATTGGTGTTTTCTGTTTTCCTTGATTTTTTCTTTTTCTTGTCTCAGAGATTGGAATTTCCACCTATTAGAATTGGTGGAACATCAGTCTTATTCCTTCTGGCCAGTATGCAAACAAAACAAAAACAAACATATTATCTCGGTAAGTTAGTAAATCAGAATATACTCATGAGTTGTCTTTTCAGTTCCTGAAAAAAAAAAAACATATTGAAGCATCATTCACACTCTGAAAATTCTGATTTTACAATACCCTGTAGCAGTAATGTCAGCTCAAGGCTTTTGAGCAAGTCACAGTTCCTTTCATGCTCTTGGATATTTGTATACAAATATAACAAAGAGACTGAATTCACTACTGAACTTCTGATACACACAAAATAATGTTCCGACACAGGAAAATGCCAATATACAGTAATTGTAACTATTGGTTTCAGTTGTTATGGTCTGGCAAAAGGCTGTCAGTGCTCTCATGTCTGCTAGTCACAGGAGAAGGGCATTGCAGCTTAATTAACTTGTTAACAATGCACAGGCAATGAGAAACTAACATTCTACCTTTTCACATAGATCATGCATGTTGAGCAGCTCTAACATTCAGATCATTAGCCACAAAAAAGTTGTTTTTCCAGTCACTGACATCCATGTTTTTATTTCAGCAGCCATAACACTCTAATGGCTAAATGGGTTTGCATTCCCAGAGTGTCTGGGAAATGATTTTGCTAATCTCAGTTCACAAACTCATTACCAAACTGAATTCCAGCATCTTTTCCAGTGTCTAGCCAGAATATCAAGTTTCAGGCACCTTTCACTACTCCTTATTTATGTAATTCTTTATTAAACCTGCATTTTACAGCCTTTTTTTACAACTTGGGCATATTAAGTAACAAGGTTCTGGATAACTGGAAAAGATTCAGCAGCAGCTCGAGAGGTACCAGGGATTTGGGATGGAAGTGTAAAATGATTTACAGACCAGCAATGTGCACAATGCTGGCAGTGGGGCCATTGGATGTTGATGCAATTCACGTGGTGGCTGCTGCATGTTTTCCGTTTCACACAGGAAGGTGCATTACATTCCTTCCCATCTCGTGTTAGCCCAGGAATTCATTTCTGAGGGATAACTGATTCAAGAGCAATATCTAATCCCCATAGCAAGATGAGAGGCACAATAGGTACATAATCTGCACTTATGAAGCACTGCAAATGTTTGAACCACTGTGTGCTGACAGCTAACTCAGCATCCTCTCCAAGGCAGGCACAAGGGAATGCACTACAAGCACAGGTACAAGGAAACAGGGACAAACTCCTCCCAGAGGACAAGGGACAAGAGCACAATCAGCACAAGAGGTAAATAGAAAATTACTATTAGGGACTGGGGAAATACAGCAGCTCTTACAGAAAGGGTGGTCACACCATGGAACAAATTGCTTTGCTATGGAATCTCCATCCTTGGAGTTATTCAAAGAACTGCTTGGGAAAGGCCCCAGCAACCTCAACTGACTTCTAAGTTGCATTTACAATGAAGAAAGCTCTGCTGTGACTGGCTTGGATCAGCCAACTTCCCCTCCCAGCCTAATTTATTCCATGATTGGATCTCACTTTCCACCCCACGTTCAGGATTCCACAATTTGGGAACAGAAAAGGGAAGCTTCCACTGTGGGAAGGGGAGGCACTTTTTCTGCCACAGAGGCTGAGCAAGGCAGAAGCAGCTTCAGCAGCACACCCAAAATTCTTTTTCATTCTTTTTCCTTTTTAATGCTTGCTCTATCCTCTACCCCCTTAGAAAAAGACAGCATGCACTAAAATCATAAACTTTATTACTCTAATTTCATCTCCTCAAACAGTATTTTTCTGGAAAGGGCTATGACATGCTCTGTTTTCCATGGAATTTTGAAGGGCAACAACCTCCCTACAAACTTGAAGAATGTCTACAGCTGGAGGTATGCTGGATCCAGGAAGCCTTTCATATTCTACCCGAAATCCAACGCAGTGGATATAGCATTTTTAAAAATTGCTAACTTTTGAAAATAGACTTTTGCCAATTAAATGTCTGGCCGGTGCAACAGCTATAAAGTTGAAGACTTCTACATTTTCTTGTTGCTACTTCAAAATCTTAGTTAAATATATTCCTTCTTAAAATTTCAAATTACCTACTGAAATAATAAAAATTTTCAAGTGTCCTAAAGAACAATCTAATTTCAATTTTACTGCTGCAGTAAAATCAGCTATTCCAATCAAGCATTTTCCCTACAGTTCACAAGAAAGTTAAAATTTCATTTGAACTGTGAAAATAGTTTTCATCTTATCACCTAATCTTATTAAACTAAGTAGCAAAGTTTTCTATCAATGTCTATTTAAGTCTCACAAAGAAGGAGAATTCCCAAATATTTAAAAATTGAAAAAAAATAGGACTTTGTCTCACCCTTTCCAGCTTCTGGAAGAAACTGCACAATTGACTTAAAGATACTTCAGGTTGTTTCATTTTGGTTCTAACAGTATTTCATGAGTTGGTGGTGTGCTTGCTCAAGTGTAACTTCAAGAAAATTAAATCAAATACAATAATGCAAACTGATAAGCTGCAGAGTGAAAAAAAAGTTCAACAATTCTCACTTGCACACAGAGATGGTATTCAGAAAGTTATTGCCACTTCGAATTATCACAAGCAAACAGCTGGCATGTAAAATTGTTAGTTAGTGACCAAAAGTATACACAGATCTGTTATTTAAATTTATTTCAGACTGGAAATGGGCTCTTGGAATGAAGAAAACCTATAACTAATTGATTTATACACTGTAATTTGTTTATTTCAGTTAGAACATAAACATTCCGTACATTCCTGAAAGACCTGGCAAGGAAAATAACTGAGAAATGATGATGTTTCTTGCTTGAGCATTTTATCATTGTTCATTTTATTACTGCTTTTTTTTCCTACTGGATATATGAAATATGCAAAAGTTCCTGTTATTGTAATACAGATACATAAACAGAGGAAAGTGGCTTTTCCCTGACTCCACTGCAAAGGAAAATAAAACAGAATTTCACCTATTGTCAGAGTTAGGCATGGTTGTATTTTTTCAAAACTATATTTACTGCAGACCATATATATGGGAATTCAGGTCAAACCTCATTCTGCCCATCCACTTTTCTTTCTGTCACACAGACTCCCTTTATTTCCTCCTGCCATTTCCCAGGCTTTCTTGACACTTGGAGCAGCACCACTGAGGAGGTGGGAGGGATTATCCCAACCTTTAACAGTGCTCCATCACAAAAATGGGCATTGCTCTAAGAACCACGTAATGAGTAATTAACAATATATAACCTGCAACTTGAAATAATTATTTCCCAACATTTTAAGTTGAATTTAAAAAAAAAAAATCAGTTTCTTAATACCAAGAGGGCTCATTTTAAATAAATACCACTTTCTTTAGTCCCGTTTTACTACATTTTTATTTCATTTTTTTGCTTTGATTTTGCTGGTACTTGGAAAAAATCCCACCATTTGGAAGCTTATAAAGCAAAAGGTAGTGCTATGCCAACATCATTCACAAAGCAACCCTACTGCAAGAGTACCTCGTCTCATTGTCTGTCTAAAGCTTAGAGAGCAAATAAACATTTTAAACTGCAATCCAGCTGCAAATGTCTTTCTCAGTGCAGCCTGACAGTAGGTTTTGCTCTTTGTGTGTATATGCATGAACATTCATCTAAAACTCAGAGGGAAAAGCACTAAAAACAGCACTGGGAAGATTCAGCAAACCTAGAGAGAATCACACAAATTCTTTTTAATATCTTCAAGTTCAGAAGTCAGACAAAACTGGAAACTGCCATATTTGATTTTTGCATAATCCTTATTTCATATTAATAGTATAAATTAGAGGCTAATCATTAACCTGGATCTCTCAAGAACCTACCAAGCCTAAACACAGAAACAAAACCACAGATTCTGACTTCCACCCAGGTACACAAACACTGAATTCTGCACTTTGTTGTTAACAACAGGGAAGGTTGGTGGTAGTGGTATGTGTAAGGCCAGATGCTGCCAGCAAAAGAATGATGCTGATAAGCTTAATAGAGAGTAAAAATCTTTATCTTTTTAATAATCACAATCCTGAATACTTAAAATTGGTTCAGAAGCTTGAGACCGTAGGTAATATGCTGATTTTCCTTTAAGGAGGACCCAAGCAATATGCCCGATGTATCACAGAATGGCTCTTAATTATTTTAAAGAATAAATGAATTAATTAACTGGACTCCTAGAGCTGGCTTAAGAATTAATTAGGCTAAAGACAGAATACTGGTTAGTATGACTTAATGCTCAATTGTTTAATGGTTTTAATAAAATACGTTACAGCTGTGCTTAAACTTTTAGATTATCCAGAGCACAAAACAAAAGCAAACTCCCAGACCCAGGCTTGAGTGGCCCCAGCTTTAAGAGACCACAGGCACACCCTGAAACCTGCTGGTCCCACGACAATCCAAATTCAGACCTCCCCAATGAGCAAAGTGAGGCACTTGAAGCCCTCAGTCTCCAACAACACCTTTCACAAATTGCAGCTTCACTATCTGATGATTCTGAGCAGGTATGTCCCTAACCATGACCTCTACCAAAACTTCAGAGCCCTTATAGAAAATTAGACCAATTTTTCCTTCAGCACTGGGCTCTCATCACCTGCCAGTGACCCACTGCTGACTTGCACACTGAGTTTGGTTCTCTCTCCCTGCACGTGGAGATGCATCCCCAGCCTCTTTCTGATGGGGATGCATTTCAAATGCCGGCATGAAGAGCATGTCGGGAGCTGCTGGCTGAGAGCAGCTTGGAAGCAAACATGGAGAGAGCTGGAGGAAGGGAGCTGGACTCGTGCATGACTTTTCCACACACTTTTGTAAGGATTTTAGGCTAGTCCAGACAGCTGGGAAATCCCGAATGACAGATGATCCATTTTTATTACCCTTACATTTCCATTGTGGATATAACTCATATCGGACTTGTTGCAAAAAAGCACCATGCTCAAAGCACATTTCGAAACAGTCTTTTTCACATCTCTATGGTTATTCTAGGAGGACTTAATGTAAAAAGTAGCCAGGGTGACATCTGCATTAGTATATACATGCAGCACCTATGGGTTTACTCGTTAATTAAAGCAAGAGCCTTTATGTCATTTGTACAGCGTGAGGTAAAGAACATTTTTCCTGTCTGTATAAGCTTTGGTACACCAGTTTCCTCCCTAAAGAGCACATAATAGCTACATTTAAGTAAATCAGGTCAGCATGTCCTCCTTTATTTTATGTTAAGGTAAACTAGCCTTCCTGTCCCACTGCAGCCTAATTTTTCTTTATAGCTATTTAAAACCTATTATAGGTTAACATTAACATTCAGACTGCTTCCTGCACTGTCTGATTTTGCTAGATGATAAACTTAATAGCACTTAGTGACAGACAGCAACCGAGAAGCTGGGGGAAGGGGGATTTCATCTCCAACAGCAGCCCACAACACTCATAGCAGTTTAATAACGACATCAATAAAAGGCAGATCTACTGTAAAATGCCTGCGGTGGCAATTACTCTCGTTTGTTTACTTTGGCTGCAGCCACCAGAGAGCAGGATCCACTCTGCTTACCACACAGCCCCTCTTCTCTTCCAGCCAGTCCTACCCCACATCTGGGCAGGGAGAGGTGTAACTCAGGGTGGGATCAGGAAGGTTTGGAGGATGGATACCATACTGCACCTGGCACACACCACGTTTCTCCAGCACGCAGATGTTCATCCCGCTGCTGTGGCAGGACGTGCTAGCGTTCAATGGTCTGCACACAAACTAGAACCTTGGAAAAGACATTACCTCACATGAAAAAATTCTTGCACTGTGTTCATTTTTCAAGATTGAATTAAGCCTGTTTTGGTTAAATGTGAATATCAGTAGTCCTGAAACCTAAATTTGATGCATATGCTCTCTCTATACTGCCTCAGAGGTTCAATCAGGGAATGTTTAAAAGCTTTCTGCTAGTAGCAGGCAGAAAAAGTCACTCAAGGGGCAAGAGGAATGATTTGTCAAGAGTTTTCTGATTCCCAAAGCTGATATTCAGGAGCAGTTTTGTTCTCAGGGTGAGCGTGGCTTCTAGATACAGCAACTCTGAAGTTATGCTCTGAAGCTGCTTTGGAAATACCTTCATCGGCCAAAAGCAATATTTACAGTATGAAAGACCATGTAAGTTACTTCTGCAACACTCAATTTCTAAAGAAATTCACACTTAGCTGATACCTGACTCCTATCTTTCAGGAAAAAAAAAATTAAAAAGACATAAAGGACAACCTTTGTGTTAACAATGAAAACTGAAAAACTGGCTGCTCTCGTAAAACAATACAAGTGGTGCTAAATGATTCGAAACTGGTTGTGGGTCTTCCTGTCCTCAGGTCTACCTGGTACAGAGTAAAATGCTTGGAATAAAGAGAAGTTTCAACACCATAAGAAATTATAGACTCTCAGATTTTGCTCTGGCTAACAGTTTCCATAGGGTCATGGCAAACCAGGAGAATTTTTAAAAGATGTCTATGTGCCTACTTGTACAGATTTAGCTACCCTGGTAGTGCAAATTAGGAGATGTCACAGAAGAGGTTGCTATCTCCTTGGCAAGGAAACCTGACAGGTATCAATCTGCTCTAACAAGCAGCACAAAGAAACTTGTCCTTTCATTTGATTAACTTCCTCTTAGAGTAGGACTCAATTATTCTTACATATCCCTCCCAGCTCAGGATATTCTACTGCATGACAATGCAAACAGCTACGTATGTAAATACCCTCTTTCTATTCAGCTGATTTTATTCACTAGCTTTCTGTGTCTCTGGCTGTTTATATGATCTCTGTTACTGCAATCACTTCCAAATCTTAGTAAAAGTCAGTAATTTCTCCCTCTTCACTTCATGGGGGCAAAAAAATAACATTGTTTAGTCTAAGTTCAAGCAGAAGCATAGAAATTCAGAAGTAAATTCTGAACGTTGGCCAGCTTTAATTTTTATATAATATATTCCAGTGGCCTCCTCCCCTCTCCTGGTGTGAGATAAGAGCAGATTATCAGATGACCCTTTATGCACACAGTGACTAACCCAGGGATAGGCCAGGAGAGCTGAACATGTTCTCCCAAATTCCACACTGTCCACTTACTGTAGGACCGTTTTTCCCTGTCTGCTCCAAGCCATTTAGGACACCGCAGCTTGGTCCAGTATTACAGCTAAAGGAGAACAGAGTTGATTTCCAGAGCTGTAAAATTTTCCTAGAAGGAGCAGATTTTTAAGGGCCACCCCCAACACAGGTGGGAAGCTTAATGAAGTGCCTTGCAGTGTTGACCATATGAGATTTTACCTCTTATATACTCACCCCCTTATTACTTAGGCTTCACTCTCTGCTAGATTTTGGGTAACTATATAAAGAATAGAAGAAAGCTTCATCTTCTTTCAACAAGTTTTTTAACCCCTCAAAAAGGTGAAGAGAATCTGCAATATTCTGCAAAAAATGCCTAAAGTCCTTTTCACACATCACCTTCCAAACACGAATGAGCAGTACAGGTATGTTAGTGCTGTACTGCATATCCATCTGTTACAAATCACCTGAAAGCAAAGAGAAATTTAAATGTGAAGTATGTCTAGCTTTGGTGAAAATAAATTGGATTTTATATGGTATGAGACACACAGGTAAAAGCCAACACCAAGGTATTACAGTATTGAGTAGTTGAGTAGTTTGTTAATAATTCCTTGAAAAGTTGCAGGAATCTTTGCTACAGGTTCATCTCAAGCAATTGTCTCAGGGCACAAATATTAACATATTATGATTTGAAGGCAACAAAAAGCAATATGCAACATCACATGTAAAAGGACGTGACCACTATTAAAGAAGTGAGCTACCTCATTTTCTGACTAAAAAATTTTAAAAATTCTTCCACACCACTTTTGGTTTCTCCAGACCCAGCTGCCTAAGCAGTTTCATCTTCCTTAAGCTGCAAACCCATCTAGCAGGGACTCACCAGCCAGCAGGAAAAGAGAAACTATGGCAATGGCTGGGTCAGCATTCCAACTACGGGAATGCTGTCACTTCCCAGACTTTCCACTGGAAAGTAATGGTTTCTCTTCTGCAGTGAGAAAAGGACACTCTAATGGTTCCAAGCAAAACAGGGC
This sequence comes from Rhabdornis inornatus, assembly GCA_013397075.1. NCBI lineage: Eukaryota > Metazoa > Chordata > Aves > Passeriformes > Rhabdornithidae > Rhabdornis > Rhabdornis inornatus. The sequence goes on along the minus strand of VWZS01010226.1, from coordinate 660,964 downwards.
TCAGCTCAACTACAGCAGTCAGGTTTTGCTTAGAGGATCTATTAAAAAAAGCAGTGAAACATCAGCCCAGCTGTAACTTGCTGTTGTTAAGAGATACTTAATAAAAAAACACGCAGAGTCCACTTCAAAGTGCTTCTCAGATGAAAAATTACCCCATTTTGGAGCAAGCTTTGGATACTACAATGATGAATTTCATAACCTATCATTTACTAGTCAAAACAAGAATTCATTATCAAGATTCCTGCACAGTTACCTTAGTTTACAAAATTCGAGACCATTTATGCTTCCGTGCACCATCACTGACAATATCCAGATAATAACAACCATGTTCCAAACTCCCCAGTGACTGGTTTTTCATGTGAACCATAAATAGAGAAAATTAAAAGGAAAGAAAACAACTGAAAATGATATAAATTTGGAGAAACCTGCAGGATAATGGGGGCAATATCTATTGTTTTGACTACAAGATCCACTAAATAATACACATTGTATATAAACATGGAAAGAGACATTTAATAAAAAGAAATAAAAATTTTAAAAAAAAAGCACAGCTTAGTGTTGTCTCTCTTTTTCCAAAGAAAGCTTCACTTCTTGAAAGCTGTGAGAGATGTGTGATTTCTCACCCATTAATAGGGCTGGCTTTGAATTTTTATGTGTTAGACAGTTTCTTTGTTTTCTGTAACTTTTCTGTAACTTTCATACACACAGAAAAAAAAAAGTTAGTTCCCCGAAACCATGACTTCTAACAAGTTTGCAACCACTCAATACACTCCACACTAAGTACAGACATGGTCAGACTTCCATTTCTCCAGAGTTCAGGCCCAGACCAGAAAAAAACATAATCTGAAGTCTGTCAAAATTTCATCTGAGTCGAAGCACAATTGCAATAGTTATCAACTATTTAAAGATATATCAAAGTCACATGCAGTACACAGCTACTTTTAAAATTCTTAAAGTATTTATTAAGTGGAAGTTTGCTGATACATTCATTTGATCTTATTTAAATTAATCAAAATTCCAATGCACAGATTGTATGCCATAACAGGTATCATTTAAAGTATTTCTGAAAAACCTCTGAAATAATGACAATTTCACCTGGTTTTAAAATGCTTTCACCAAAAGGTACACAATGTCCTTGGCTAACCACAAGAGTTAAAAGGCATAAAACAACAGAGAACTTTATTAAGACCTATGTGCCCACAAAACAAAAGTTCAGGACAACATCTGGAACAAGCTGGATACCATCTGAATCTGGGGTTTGGATACATCAAGTGAAGGCACATGAAAACCCTGGACCTAAAAACATTTCAGAGCCCATACTCTGAAATTTTCCAAAATTTTGACATTGAGAGCTGCATTCCAGCCAACAATCCAACAATCTACAATAAAAAAGATGATTTTACACTAGGAAAATTTACTTTTCACAACAAAACCCCAAGTGTTTCATTCCTTAAATCACAGACACGTATCCCATATTCTGTGGCTGTGGGTGTCTGCCCTTTAGCTCTCCTAATGTTTGTCCCAGCCACCTTCCACAAACTCCCACCCCATCATCCCCACAACACAGAGACAGCCCAATTGCCCTCTGGTAAAGTAGATATTTACACAGACTTGGACAACATGAGCAGAAAAGCCAGTCCACATGCTGGGGCTCTTGTTTCCTGTCTTCCCATCTCCATGTGAAGTTTAATATGATAATGGTTTCCATTTTTAGAGGGCAATTTTCTGAGCTACTATGCAGATCTGAATTGTCTGTAAATAATGATGTCTTTAGCTTGGCATCAGCTATCTTCTCTGCAGTGCTAAACTTTGTTCTTGCCCTAATGACTTCTCAGCCATAATTTTCCCCAGACTCTGATAATACTAAATTTAGATCACCACAGATATTTTTTATTATATTCTCTGGCATCTTTGCACTACAACCATTGTCTTACATTAGCTGCACTGAGTGCCATTCCTTTAATCCTATAGCTGTTTTTCCAAGAGTGCTCTAACATCTAATTATGCGAGCTAATGCATAAGAAAAAAAAATATTTTTTTTCGGATGCTCATGTAACTATAGTCATATTGTTAAATAGATTTTACCTACTTTCATCTACTTTTTTTTAAGTAACTGGAATGGGATCATTTAGTCTTCATTTTCATACAGGATTACAACATTAAATACAACAGATGTTTATTTTAGACTGGAAAAGGAAAAAAAAAAAAAAAAAAAAAAGGGGGAAAAAACCCAACAACAACCCAACATGGGAATAAGAAAACATTGAAAACCAAAAATACTCCATAGGCAAACGCAGTGACCCTCGGGAGTTTTTAAATTGTTAAAAATATTACATTGTAAAAATATATATATTAAATTATTAAAAAATTATCAAAAGCTTGACCAAAACATTGTTTCCAATCTGTGGAAGTAAGTCAGATGCAAAGAGCACTGAAGTCAAAGCTTCTTTTCAACATACTTCAAAGGGCTCTGAATTAGACTGTAAATAACAACCTACTTTGATTTGTTTTAGTTTCATGATCTTTTGTACATTCAAGCTAATCAACAACCACAAATCTTTGATAACAACAGTTACCCTTTGCTAGGAATGACTGATTTTTAGACTACATCTGTGCTCCTTCCTAAACCTACCACAGTAAAATAACTACTTTTGGCTTGGTCTAACTGGACAATTTTTCTAAGATTTGGATGTCAGAACATTCTGTAACACAGCACAAAATCGAATTCTGTTAATATGAGAGGCTTAAAAATAAGCAAAGACTTCAGACTAGAAAAGTCCCCCTGGGTCTTATGGGGGGACAATCATCACTGATGACCTGCAGTAAGACCTAAGCCTACTCAAGCCAATCAACCTGTTGTTGGACCTGTTCCTATTTCTGTTCTTCCCACTATAGCCGTGCCTGACATCCACCAAGTCCATGTCAGCACCCACATGGACACCCTCCTCAAAGCAGGGGGATGGGTCAGTGACGGTGAGGTCACAGAGGCTGGTGATATCAGCACCCGGGCCCTAAGATATAGAACTGGTTGTGCATCAACACACCTTGCAGAGTCGAGAGGATTGCAGAGAACGAGTTTGCCCAAGGCTACTGAGTGAGTTCTGAGGCAGCTCATCCGCATTTCTCTTCACTCAAGGAAGGATTGGAACGCTTTGTCAGGAGGAGAAAGGTCGGCCCAGACCCTCCAGGCACTCTTCCATACCCACAATGGCGCAGCAGGACGCTGCTAAGTGTCCTCCTGGGAAGAAGCGAGGTGAGAGCCATGTGTCCCTCCCCATGGCTGGCAGAGGGGGAGCAGCCAAGAGCAGGGCAAGGGGAAGCAGGAGCTTCACAGACTGACCCTGGAGTAGGTCCCTCCTCTCTCAGGCTAGCAGGGCCGGGCTGGGCCGTGAGCAACTGTGGCCCCTCCCCCCCCACCCCACAGCAGGGCCTTGGGGACAATCCTGCAGGGACACTTCCTAAGCCCAGCAGAGGTACTCACACCACTTGCCCTCTCCGATATGCACACTGTGTCACCTGGCAGAGGCAGATGCAAGCAGCAGGAGCAGCCTCTCTGGACAGCCCAGGCCGGACCAGACTCGACGCCGTCCATGGAGACAGCGAGCCCAAGACTCGGGCAGCCAGGCGGTAAAACCCATACGGCTCAACCGCGTGCCGCTGCTGTGTGCTGAGACCAGCAGCCCCAGCACCGCCACTCAGGAGGTGCCAGGGCTGTCCCAGGGTGTGGTGCTCGTCAAAAGCACAAGCAGCAGCAGCTTGCCCTGCAGAAAGCGGGGCTTGAAGCGAGGCCATGCAAAGGAAGCCACAGAGCCACAGACACCCGANAATTAAATACAACAGATTTTTATTTTAGACTGAAAAAGGAAAAAAAAAAAAAAAAAAAAAAGGGGGAAAAAACCCAACAACAACCCAACATGGGAATAAGAAAACATTGAAAACCAAAAATACTCCATAGGCAAACGCAGTGACCCTCGGGAGTTTTTAAATTGTTAAAAATATTACATTGTAAAAATATATATATTAAATTATTAAAAAATTATCAAAAGCTTGACCAAAACATTGTTTCCAATCTGTGGAAGTAAGTCAGATGCAAAGAGCACTGAAGTCAAAGCTTCTTTTCAACATACTTCAAAGGGCTCTGAATTAGACTGTAAATAACAACCTACTTTGATTTGTTTTAGTTTCATGATCTTTTGTACATTCAAGCTAATCAACAACCACAAATCTTTGATAACAACAGTTACCCTTTGCTAGGAATGACTGATTTTTAGACTACATCTGTGCTCCTTCCTAAACCTACCACAGTAAAATAACTACTTTTGGCTTGGTCTAACTGGACAATTTTTCTAAGATTTGGATGTCAGAACATTCTGTAACACAGCACAAAATCGAATTCTGTTAATATGAGAGGCTTAAAAATAAGCAAAGACTTCAGACTAGAAAAGTCCCCCTGGGTCTTATGGGGGGACAATCATCACTGATGACCTGCAGTAAGACCTAAGCCTACTCAAGCCAATCAACCTGTTGTTGGACCTGTTCCTATTTCTGTTCTTCCCACTATAGCCGTGCCTGACATCCACCAAGTCCATGTCAGCACCCACATGGACACCCTCCTCAAAGCAGGGGGATGGGTCAGTGACGGTGAGGTCACAGAGGCTGGTGATATCAGCACCCGGGCCCTAAGATATAGAACTGGTTGTGCATCAACACACCT